>DWDU01003936.1:0-11184 GCA_018245575.1 Jemadia suekentonmiller
GTGTGTATTAGTGGAACGGTAAAACCCATGGTCGTGAACGTGATCGTTGTGAATGCTTAATGGAACGCGAACATAACAATATGTAGTATTCTGTTACTGTCAATGTCAAGTACTTCTGTCAATATCTACTTATAATCTTATAGTAATCTTTACTTTTACCCTGGTCTTTTATTAAATATGCTGTTCAATATTGATCATTTAAGATATAAGAATTTATGGTAAATAATCTATTTCAGCATTTCTAACATTTTACTACTGTAGCCTTTTGTATTTTTTCCAACTGTCCAAAGCGTTATTGCTGTATTGAATGTCTATAATAAGACTTGTACATGTCATCGGGATTTTTTTACAATATGTAAATGGAAATTAATATGTTTTTATAAACTTGCTATACGTATACATCATAATGGATAAAGGTGATAAGTTTGTTGACTACTACAAAGTGCTTCAATGTGAGCGAACAGCTTCTACTGAAGAGTTAAAGAAAAGTTACCAACACTTGGTGCTGAATTTTCATCCCGACAAAGTCAGCGGCGGTAGTGAGTGTGAAACGTTCTTGCTTGTTCAGAAGGCTTGGTCAGTGTTACGAGACCCTGAGAGCAGAAAACTATATGACGCTACACTAAGCTGCCAGGAACACAAAGATGTCTTATTGTATGATAAAATTGTTGTGTCCAACATGGATTTCGATTCTGAAGGCCTTTACACACATCAATGCCGATGTGGCGGTCTGTATAGTTTTAATCCGAGTGAGACTGAAGATACTAAAGTTATTGTTCCATGCAATGAATGTTCCTTTTCAATTGAAATTGATACAACACTATAAGACTAAATGATAATGTAGTGTGGAATGTTTGTGTTTATGTTTTTTAATACACACTTGGAATATTAAATGTTCAATAATTTTGTGTATTGGAAGTAAGTGATATTGTGAACTGTTAAACATGTGTTGTATTATTTTTCTGTACCCATTTATAAGTGTTATTTTGTTAATATATATTTTTTGTGCATAAACCTACCATAAATTATTTATTCCCAACATAATATTATGAATTTTAGCAATTTTATTATAAAATGTAACATCACACCTGTAATCCCTGAAGATGTGAGCAGAGGAGTGTAATACACTCCCACGTTTCACCAGTGACGTTTACATCCGATATGGAATAGGTGGTGCCGCCTATTACCATGCACCAGGCGCAAATTTAGACTCAAAGGCACTAATAGAAAACGTAAATTAGTAAAGAAAAATTCTATAGAGCCTGGCCTGAGAATCCATGACCTCTTGATCACACTTGTAACCAACACAAACAACGAGGCAGTCACATAACCAATGAGGCAAAACTAATTTTAACAGGACAAGTCTGAATAGTCACATATAAGTGTACCTAGTCACATATAAGTGTACCTAGATTGTGGTCAAACATGAGCCTATAAAGCTATTAAGAAAAGTTGGATCCATTTGATTCCCGACACATGTATATCATATTACTGATAATTATATTGATAATAAGAAAAAACTGAAACATTACACTCATCATAATTTAAAAAAAAATGTATTATACCTATAATCCCTGAAGAGGTAGGCAGAAGAGTGTAGTACACTCCTGTGTCATAAGAGTTACATTTACGTCCCACTAGGGAATAGGCGGAGAGGCTACTGCTATACAGATTCACAAATCCAGACTTCGAGTGAATATTAAAATATCTAGGCTAAAAAAGTTCAGTAGTGCCCAATCTAGGATTTCAACCCAGGATCTCTTGATTGGAAGGCACACTTGCATCCAACAAATAAAAATGCAGTGTGACTGTCTGTGTTCAATGTTTCCTCCATTCTGGTGGCCGATGATGCCATAACACGAAGCTAACTGTCAGTGGTTATGCAATTGGTGCAGCGGTATATTTTGACAAATGTTCTCAAGCTGCTAGGGGTGTACAATCATCTGATATTTTGAGTCTTCTCACTCTTCAGCTTGGTGAAGTGACAACATGCAAAGTGGCCCACAGTGGTTGGATACTAAGAGCTATAGATCGAGCTCAATGGTGTGCCTAATGGAGAGGCCTATGTCCAGCAGTGGACAGGAATAGACTGATGATGATGAGGATGTATAGAAAGAATTGCTCAGATAGTTCTAGTGAAATTGTGAATGAAATCATAGTTTATCTTTTCTTTTGTTATTTTTTATTCTTCTAACAATGTGCTATATAGAATATGGAGGTGAGGAAAAAATTACAACAAAACTGCATTTTAATAATACCATTTATTTCATGGTTAGGCTAGTACATAAATATATATTTCTAGAAATGATAAAGTTATGGTTAACCTATGTGTGAATGCCTAAATCTAAGGTAAAATTTTGTACAACTAGTAGTAAAAGGTACAAGATAATTTCAATAACTCATAACTGAGTAAATAAATAACTAGCAATAAGTCAATATTTCGAGTCAATTTAAAAATTCATTTATTTAAAAGATCTAAGCTATCACATTGCAAATTATAATTTTGTATGAATTTTGTATTTTACAAATACTTTATTGGCAAGAACCTAAATTAAAATTCATCAATAAATTTCCATAGTAAATTCTATAGAGAGTGAAGAGAGAGAGAGAGAGAGATACTTCATATTCAATACAACAGCTTCAATATATAGCCAAGGTAAAGAAAGAATTAAGCAATTTGCCACACTACAACGAATAGCAAACTGTCTTACTCAATATAACCACCTCGCGCCATGTTCTCACAACAGGGCCGGGTAGCAAACACTTGTCATATCTCAGTATTAAAATCTTTCACATGCACTCATTGAGATTACATATTTTTAGATTATCAATTACCGGTGTATCATCACCGCCAACATATATTTTTTAAATATAAGCATGCACAAAATATTTACATGATTGTGCGCACATTTGTACATTAATATAAGATTCACATATAATGCGACAGAAGTCCAATGACAGTCAATATTACACACTCTGCAAGCACTTGTTTTTTTATTCCGATTGATCTCATTTTGAACTGACTTTGCACCAACAATCAACAGAGTCTCACTTTGTTCACACATCTGTCCATGAAGTTCTTCTTCCTCTTGGTCTGCGTGGCGGCGTGCAGGGGCGCGTGCAGGGGCGCGTGCAGCGGCGCGTGCAGCGGCGCGTGCAGCGGCGCGTGCAGCGGCTCGTCCGCCTCCAATACGCCCTCGCAGCTGCGACATCTACGTGGAGTTCCCTGCGCCTCTTTACACTCTATGTTATCGCTACTTTCGGACAATCGTTCCGGTAGACTATACAGATTCTTAGCGGGAGAGTTTGCGTTGGATGTGCTGCTACTACTACTAGGCAGTCGGTCACAGCTTTGTGTGATTGCTGGCGAAGCTTTTTCTACGGATGAGTGGCGAGTTCTTCGCAGCCTGCGAAGGATTGTTTACGGTTAATATTGATTATGTTAATATTTTGACGCATATCTGTACTGACTGAACTTTTTGGATTGATTAATTCTAGACTCATAACTTTTCCAACGGTAATGTCACTAGGGTTTCTGCAGTTTATGAATTCTCACAAGATTACAATTAGTACATTGGCGGTATAGCCGAAACTCTTACTATAGTGTCCATTTTTACCGCTAGGTGCCACAGGCATCGCTATCGTTGGATTATTTGAACATGAATGTTTCGACACAGGTGGCTTCCCTGCCTTTGCAATTGCCAATACGCATGAAGTTTTATCGAATTTCGAATACATGGTACAAGATGGGGAATCAACAAGAAGCTCATTATGATAACCATAATTTGACTACAGATAAGAGTTGGAGTGGCGCACGCACCGGGGCGGCGGCGGCGGCGGCGGCGCTAGTCAGTCGGCCTTGTCGCTGGCGCGGCTCTCGCAGGACGCCATGCGCGTGTAGGCGGGCGCGCCGCGCGCCAGCGCCGCGCCCGGCGCCGCGTCGCGCCGCAGCGCGCCCTCCAGCCGCGGCGCCAGGTTGGACTTGCCGCGCAGGAAACTGCGGGTCACCGCCGCGGGGTTAACGTACCGAGCGTGCACACGGGGTGTTGCAGCCCGGCCGCGCCTTCACCGGCATGAGATGGGTTACGAGGAAAAAGTCACTGTTGGAACACTGCTACATTTAATGGTGGACCGACGTAGACCGGGGGCAAAGTGTCGTCCGAAAATACAGGGTGGTCACCTCTCGAGTTTCTCGACGCAGGCGTCCTGGTAGTCGTGGATCCAGCGCACGCCGTTGAAGTGGCACACGGCGCGCATGTCCTCGGGCAGCTCCTCGGGCTCCGGCCACTCGAAGTTGTCGATGATGGGCACGATGTTGCACTTCGACTGCAGCGCCGCCACTATCTCCTGCAAAACGGAAATAAATAAATTTAAAAATCGTTTTCAATAACAATATTTCATCTCTTTACATATAAACATAAATAATACCTGTACTCGTACTATACTCGTAAAAATTTTTTTTTTTATGTCCTTCTCCTGATGACAGATCTTTCAACCACGATGACCGACAGTTACCAGAACAATAATTAAATTTTTATGTCGTTCATAAGATGTCTAGTAAGTAATAAGGACTATTACTTTACAAAGCCTAAATCTCCAATGAATGGTAACAACATATAATACAAGTAGAATGTGTGGCCTCACCCGATGCACCCAGTCCTTCTGCTCGGTGTCGTGCTTGCAGCGGTCCAGCGCGTTGGGCGTCAGCACCAGGAGGAAGTGCTTCGCCTGGCGGATGCTCTGCAGCAGGTTATTGTCGAACTTGCCCGCCTCCAGCCGCTCCACGTCGATGAACACGGTGAAACCCTTCAGGTGCAGGTGGACCTTCAGCAGGCTGGCCAGCTGCGAGCCGTTCGACCGCCGGTAGCTCACGAACACGTCCAAGTTCTTCTCCATGTTCTCCTCGCCCTTGCTCAACAGCGTGCTTTCGAACGCTGAAAAAATATTTTTTAAATTTCAATATGTTGGAAAAATTCTAAAAAACGGATGCTTTTTGGTAGAAATACGAATTGCGAAAAACTTCATGCATAATGCAATTCACAAACCGAACGCCCAGCATACGGATTGTGGGCTAATCTCGCTCATAAAAGTGTACAGAAGGCCACTCATCAAGAGAGACCAGTCCAGCAGTGGACTGACACAGGCTGACAATTATGATAATGATAAATATAACTCGGAGGTATGGCAAAATACATTTTTTTTTTTGACTGTCCTGTCTCTCATAAGGAAATATATAGAACTTTGGCATCTTTCCTATTTTTCCTATTTGGTCCATCTGCGGGGTAAGTTAAAACGTATCGATGATGATAGATGCCACCAGCCAAATGCTGGTTACTAATATTACTAGGTATTACGCACAGCTCGCTCGCGATACTTATACTAAAGATTCACAGCGAGCACTGGCCATGATAAGAAATTACAATGATCAATAATGATTCCCAAAATTTATTATTTTGAATATGAAACGTATGTAACAGAGTGAATTGAAATATTGAAAGGGGTGAATATAATTATTGTTTTCAGTTGGTGCGCTAAGGCGGCTTTTTAATAGAATAAAATATATTTGTAAAAAATTCAACGGAGAGCCATGTCACCCAAGGACAATATAGAAACGCAAAGCTAACTCATCTACATTCGTTCATGGATTCACATTCATTCATTCAATTGTCCATGTGCGCGGCAGTCAACATCATCATAAGGGCTAATGTCAAACGTTTCCTTCAAATGCAAATAGAACGTCAGAATGTCTCGTTCGCCACTCTGCAGCGCCCAACGTGGCCTCAACCCTTGTTCTACTGCGATCCGTATTCAACAATGGAAATAAGAGGGTTGATGACGAAATTTTAAAATTAGTTCTGCGAGATACAAGTACGTTTCTCGTTCAATTCACAAGTCGAATACAACGCTCCGGCGCGCGCTAAAATTGGCCCAATTAGGTACCGCGTGTTGTCTAAGACGTAAGTGTGTTGTCGAGGGGCTCACCTCGGATCGCGTTCAGGATCCTCAGTCTGTGTATGCTGTTGACTATCCGGCACTCTGTTTCCAGCTGCTCGTCGCTCAGCCGCCGGATGGACTCCTTGTCCACGCCGGCGTTGAGCATGGAATAGGTGTATATCGTGTACTCGGGGCCGATGCTCTGCAAAAATTCGTTGAGGCTGCCCGTATCGCGTGAACTGTAGTCTGCCATTTTCTTTAACTGTTGTAGCTCTCGTGTGAATCTGAAATATTTAAGCGTAAATTTTTATTACTGTTACATGAGGTAGATGGCCAACACCTTTATGAATATAACGATTTTCTATACTAAATTCTAAAACCTTGTTTCGCTTCATGCAATATATGTACATGTATGTACATAGATGATCAAAGATCTTTTAAATTGTAACTGTGAATCTTACGAATGCACTATATGAATTTCGTAAAAAAAAATCTTATGCAAAACTGTGTACCAATGCAAGATGTAGACAGTCGAAGATATCTTATCAAATTTAGAATTTTCCTCAATAAAATCTGAAACTCCGTTTTGTTGAATGAAACGGATGCCGAAAGCGTAGGAATTTTACCAATTACCACACAAGAATGGTTTTCAAATTACTAACCGTTTTCTTTTGATTCCATTTTGTAAACCGATATCTTCTTTGAGGTTATCTTCTGTTATCTGTAGCAGTAAATCACCGTCCACTCGACTTTCGAAAAAGTTGTTAGCGTATTCCGAGAAACCGATCTGTTTCACCCATTCCCGCACGTCCTCTATGGACCACAGCGGAACTTGCTGGGAGAGCTTGTGCGGCACTTCCTCCCCAATGAGTCGCAGCGCCTGTGCCGCGTACTTCGAAGCCACAGCGTTTGGACAGCTGGCCACTTTCTTCAGAGACTCTATCGCGCCGATTTCCCTGAATATTTCCGTGTTGCCTTGCTGTTTTTTTATGCCCGCCTCCATACAGAAATGGAATGCGGCTAAGTTCCTGGCTTCCTCCCTCTTCGAGCTCAGCACGGGAACGAGTCTTTGCAACCAGTTTTTGCTCTGCCCGTGGGCGTGGGCAAGGTTCGATCGGGCGAATTCGGACGGATTGTGGGACGTCACAAACGGTTCCACCAGGTCCAGGGTGCCGGACTTGAGCACGGCCGCTTCGATTTCTTTGTTCGCCACTAAAACCGCAATCGCTAAGCACGCGTAATACTTAATGTTGTCGTCGTTGTGGAAAGCTAACGGGAACAGCCACATCGGCACTTTCCTCTTTATCATCGCCTCCTGGTTCTCCGCGCCGCCGTAAAGCGACAGATTGGCGAGCGCGGTCGCACAGTGCCTCAATGTTTCTATGTCGTTCTTCCTGCATTCGAATAACACTGCATCTAAGCCTCCCAGCTTTATCACGTCGCTGCACGTGCCTTCGCTGTGCTTGAACAGGTGCTCCAGTATCCCGGTGCCGATCCGCGAGTGGTCGACGGAGTTCGCGTGTTTCGTGCACGCGCACGCCACGTTCACCACCTTGTCCAGGCCGTTCTCGACCACGTGCGCTCTGTTCTCGTTCGTCAGACATTGCTCGAGGAGTTTCGCTGAGGAGAATTGCAAATCCGGATTGCTGGATTCCAAACAGTTCGCCATCAATATGTCCAGGCCGCCGGACGTCCGCAAAGTGTTGCACAGAGAGTATCCCAGCTCGTGACCGTGCGTGGGGACCGCCCAAGCTTTCCTCAACATTTCATTCAGTTGGTTGAAGTGAACGCATGCATTTTTCATGTCTATCTGATTGTTCTTTATGGATGATATAAATGCGTTCATCCTATATGAATATTTCTGAATCGCGAGATCGACGTCCCTCTGATTTGAATTTGTACTTAGCTTATCTAAATCTTCGAATGTTAAATTCGACAGGTCCTCGTCGCCAGGTTTGACGGTCCCGTTTAGCAGTTGACTCATCTGAAACGGCAATTAATTTTGTTCGTATAAAAAGAAACAAGTCTCGCGAAATCACACCTACGTCAGAAGGCAACTCTCGTGATTAGCATATGCCTGTCACATGTGTATGTTTGGCGCTTATATTATCGCGTGTCAAAAGGCTAAAAGCCGAGGGGAATATGAATATGAACAGTAACCTAATTAATGAGGCGATGAAACATTAAACTCGAGCATAGTGCGATTAACGTGAAACATCCGCACGGCTTATTTGCTATGTGATAAATGACCTAATGCACGTGTCAACACTCACCTGGGACGACAGCAGAGTAGATTGCGTGGAAAGATTCTTGTGGGAAATTGTCATGTTCGACTGCGCGACACTCGAGTGCTCCTTGTGACTGAATATCCCGCTCGAGGTGACAGTCTGCCTCGCTTGCGCGGAAGCCATAGCCTTCTTCTCGGCACTGAACGCTTCGGTTTGCAAGCGAGAACTGGACGACAACATGTTGTTTGCTTCTTGCGCACTCACTTCACCCGCCTTGAGCGATCGGTGCTCCTAAAACCGTAAATATTCCATAAATAAACACGCCACTGCGCACAAATACACTTTTGTTGTGAAATTTTTTATTAACATAACAATCTGGAAAATTCCAATTTCACGTTACGAAATCTTCAAATTTATCACACTATGTTTTGTAACAAAACAATGTTGTTATCATTATGAGAAAAACGAACTGATTGTAGTTACAGGGATTATGACACGCAATTTGGGTCTGGAGCGTCGCTTGGAAGACATGGTCGCTAGTTCGAATGAGATCTGCTCATGCTCGTCTCGGAACTAGAACTACTTCTATATCGAATACTACCGCGCGTCACGACTCGAACTGTACGCTGAGCCGCTGCTATTGGATATAGGCCAACCGCGAGCAACCCGTGGGCTTTCGGTGGTAATTTTAAAGTTTGTGTACAGACGTCACTTTGTTAGAAGGTTGAGGATGTGTTTTCCAAGTTTTTGGGGGAAATCGAACTCTCACCGAAGGATTTAGCGGTTTCGGGGGGAAACGCGACAGGACGCTCCTGTGTATTGGCCACGGGGCCGAGCCCCCGCCAGTGGACATTCCGCTGCTATATTTAAGCCGACTATTCGTGTAGCGGAGTGCGCAGGCGCAGCGACCAACTTCCGCGTGTGCTCGCGGCGACTGGCGCGCGCTGCGCCCGCCGTCACGGAGCGATAAGCGCTCGTTGATAAATGACCTCACCGCGGCCGGCGAACCTCCGCGCCGCAGCACCCTGGCCGCCCAAGCCACGATGCGGCCGGCCATTTTTACGTGCACCGGTTGTATGCTTTTAAAATATTTGGTGAATCTCAGATGTTGTCGTGGCAAGAAGTCGTTCTGTACTGAACTATCGGCCGGTGCGGTCTCCGAGGCGTCATTCGAGGATATCGATCGCGCCCCGCACGCGAGGTCGTGTCCTTCGGCGCGCCTTTACGGCTCCGGCGGCGAGCGGGGCGCGAGACAGACATTTTGTAAAACAACGTTCAACACTCATTTCTTTTAATAACGCTCAAACTATTCGAACACTATAACATTCTAGAAATTTCCCTACTCTACCGAGCTAACTTCTGCAATATAGAACGTCAACGTCAAACGGTATATGAAAAAAGGTGGAAAGAGTCGTTTCAGTTGGCGCTCACCTGAAGGTAGGCCGCGTTCTGCTCCGCCGTGAGCCCGTCGGCGTGCAGCAGGCGGTGCGAGGCGCCGGCCGCGCTGCGCTCCGCGTACTGCACGTCGCCGCGCTGCAGCCGCCGCACGCGCGCGCTGTTCGCCGCCGACTGCGACGCGCTGTACCCGTCCGTCACCACCCGCGTGGAGCTCGCCGACGTCATCCGAGCCGCGCTGTACTTCATCTCGTTGGCGTTGCTCGTGCCCATCGAGGCGGCGTTGCCGGCGAGCAGGCACGGCTTGTCGGGCGGCGGCGTGTCGGATTCCGGGAAGGTCACCAACGGGCCGTCGCCGGCCAGTTCGCCCATGTCGCTCATGTCTCCGATATCGCCCATCTCACCGAGGTCCCGGATGTCGGTGATATGCCTCTCTCCCATCTCGTCTTGACTCACTATGTTCTCCATTGAGCTTCTCAGTCTGTAATACCGCGCAAAAACCAATTATAACATTGGCACTTCTTGAACACTATTGAATAACAAAGGAATATATAAATCACATGTAACCTAATTCCTAGAAGCGTTTATTTTTCGTGAAAATATTCAAATATCGGGCGCGGGAGCCGTGTTGCTGCTATTGTTTCACGGTATTACACTGCAAACAGAGAGTGGTAACGCCAACTTGTGGAAATTGGCTCAGGGCCAAGGTCGTTCAGGTGAGCGAGCGTCGGTGTTATCTCTAATACATATTGACAAAACACATGTTACAACAATTATATAAACGGAAGTCAAATAACAATAAAAACCAAATGTACCTTTGTCCGAAGTTCAAAGCGGCGGAACTGCTTAACGTTTTCATTTCAGATATTGAACTCTTCAGTTCGGAGAGGTCTGATTTCATGGAACTCGCTTTCATTTCGGAGGCTGTCATGTGCTGGAGGCGCTGCGAGGAGCTCTGCATACGTTGGCTGGTCGCAGCACTACTAGAAGTCGTACTGGACACCATCTGAAACCAACGAACCATTGAACTCTCCGTACTTCAACTTACAATATTTACGGCGGACCTTTGTCAGTTGCAAGTAAATATTGTTATCGGTGTAATAATTTGTGCATTAAAGTGGACGCGGCGATCTGTAAACAAGATGATTAATTAACCTTTGGTCCGCTATCAGCACTCGTTAAGCACACACACTGAGGCGTCGTGTCGCAGAATATTCTGAGGGTAACAGAGCAGACGAGAAGTCTGAAGTCCGCGCGGTTCGTCGTCCACAGTCGTTATCTAGGCAAGGACTGCGCTTCAGTGCCAATGCTAGCGCGGGCCGCACGCGCGGGCGTCACGCGTCTTGGCGCTCTCGGCGGAGTATGTACAGTCGGGGCTATGTCGAAACGCAACGAAAATAGGGAAGGTACCAAAATAAAAAAATCTATTATTAAACAAACAACTTGGCCACCATAATGAAATACATTTATAAAAAAGGTCGATAGTTCCTGCCCATAGTAGTCTGCGTAATTCTATCAAAGTTGTTTCATTTCACGTTGGCATAGTTTCCCTGTTTTTTTTTCTGGTTGTAGCTATTATTTTTATCTCACGTGGGCTTTTAGTTTGTGTATAAATAACATGCATAGG
>DWDU01003937.1:0-11184 GCA_018245575.1 Jemadia suekentonmiller
CGTAACTGGTAAAACGTGGGAGTGTTCTACACTCCTCTGCCTACCTCTTCGGGGATTACAGGCGTGATGTTACGTTTGATGATGTTACAATTTTGTAAGTCAGTTCAGTTGCCTTGGAACAATAATTTACATATGTTCATTTGTATGCGATAGTCATCGCTTCCAGTGTTTACTAGTCGGCTGCTTGTCGTTGTAGCAGTGTATTTCAAATGTGTAGTAGTGTCTTTCAAATATACGTCAGTGTGTTTCAAATATGTAGTAGTAATATGTAGGAGGACATAGGCCTTTCCTGAGGGTTATACCCATAATTTCCACGCTGGCCACGCGGGTTGGAGATCGTAGAGCACAGCCTCTCGCTCCATCTTCGCATCTTGCTCGTAGGTCGCCAAGTCATTTAGCTGTGCCTAGGCAGACCGCGGTCTGCTAGGTTTAGTGACCTCTTACGACACCTTGTATTCCGGCATGGGGTCGGACAACGCATTCTTACTGCGCTCGGACACGGACGGAAGAAATAATAATATTGTATTGTATAATCTTTCAAATATATAGTAGTGTCTTTCAAACACCTAAATTTATCGCGGTATTTATTTGTTTATAGTGGTGTACAGTAAGTATGGCGTCACCTTGTCTATTGTTTCGTATACGTTGTAAAATGCTTGTAGGCATCGATTATCTTGAAACTGGCTTACTGGTTTAGTGATTCAATGATTCAAAATATTGAGCCGAGCATTGGGAGTTCCATTACCACCTGAAACAAATATTCGTGTTATGGGTACGAGCACTTGTCTGGTTGCAATATTATCTATGTAAGTAGGCATAAATATGTATCCAGGTTGCGAGCCCAATGGTCAGCTGTGAACTCAGGTAGGCTGACGATGATAATGACGCATATACAATTTATATACGTATATGTAGTTCATCCGCTGTCTGGTTATGATGATACGGAATCTGTCTGTATGGGGATAAGATGGTGGCAAATTGCCTCAACATGGAATTAAGCATTACGATTCTCATGATTTCAGGAGCATTTGAACACATTGAGGGACGAAGCGCCTAAGGTTGATCCGGCGAAGCTAGAGCAGTTGTTATCAGCTGCCTACGCCTTGATAAGTCCTGAGATTCAGCAGATCAGTATACCCGACTTCCCCATTGACAATCTGCACGCGGCTGCTTTGATTTTGGTAAGTGCGAGAAGTTAGGTAACTTCATTCATACCTACAAACAAAGTTTGTGCCAATACTCGGGTGCGATACAGCTATCTTAATATATAAGAAGGGGCGAACGGGGGGCGGGGCTAATGTTGTACCTATCCAATATAGGTAATTCAAATGCCTTTGTGACAGTTGCGATGGTGATGCCACCTTTACATTGATACGTATTTGTACTAAGCAACGAATCACATACAGTGCGTAGCGCAGATAATATCCACATGTGAACCATTTGCTGTCAAGGTCACATGTGAACGATAAAATACGATATGTTTCGTCTCGTCGTAAACTTTATTGTTGAAGAGCTAATAAAATGCCTATGGTTATGACAGCGGGCTTCTCGCAGTTTCACTTATGTAGTTTAACGTCTGGCGATGTTGTGACGTGCGTGTTGGTGTCGACCCTGGTAGGTACTGGTTGTTCTTTGATCTGGCGCGGCTTCACGCGAACCTGTCATCTGATGTCAATCAAGGTCAAGGTGTCCTAAAAATATTGGGCGTACCCCAAATCGCCACAGCGCGATAATGTTTTGGTTTGGTTTTAATTTTTCAACGCAACTATCAAGTCATTATTGTTCCGAGACGTTAATTATATTATCTGTTTCAACACGCAAATCTGACTTTTAGTAAGGGTATAGACATTTTCGTTTCCGTTCGAGGTAATGTAAAGAAATGTTTTAGCTGTGTAGAGTGAAATCGAAACATGTTATGTATTATATTGTTATGAACATAGATTTTTCTGGTAGGTACCGTGATCTATATGTGAATCAGTATTGCTGTGGTAGATTGACCCCTTGCTTCCATAAGTATGTTTGAACTCATGGCTAAGTAATTACAAATGCTGTAAGTGTAACATGACTTATTAATACTCGTATGTTTGTTTGTTTTGCTTCCTAGGAACGAAATCCTCACCTTCCTGTGCACAAACTGCTGTATATACTCTATCCATACAACAGCTTTTTGAGCAAGGAGCACGTTAAAAACGTGCAAGGAATTTTACATAACCTGAAAGTTGAAACAACACTACAAACTAATTTAACATTACGTAACATACAAGCCACAGGAAATCAAGCTTTAGTAGATATGGACATCAACGGCAATAAGAGCCAATTTACGGTGCCATGCGGAGAAAGAATTAGAAATAGAGAAGAGCGGGGGATCGTGAAAACGGAATATCAGACTCAGTTATTAAATGAGTTGCTCTTGAGTCACAGTGTAGGAGATTTCTGTATAATTGGTATGTTCTTGCATTTTGTTTGCACTAATTTCTTTTATACACACAATATGTCGAATTGCTTAGCAGCTAGAAGAATATTTGCGATCTGCAAGCTCATTCCTATTAAGTTTATGTATGTGTAAATTTAATTTTGAAGAAATAGTTATTAGATTTAATTTATTGTGAATATACTTTTAGTTCGCTTATGTAGTTATAAAAGAGTGATGCAATCATACACGCAGCGCCATCTAGTAGTGACATTCGACGTTAATCGTATCTGAGGTTACTTTGAAGCATTTTTTGAGCGAATAACAAATTGAACCCTCCACAATTGCGTTCAACAGGTCCGAAAGGCTGCGGCAAGAGTCTCGTAGTTTCGCAACTAGCTTCTTTATTGGGCTACACGTTAGAACCCATAGTCCTGTACCAGGATATGACAGCTCGGGACCTAATACAACAACGCGCGACTCTGGACAACGGAGACACGGTGTGGCGGAACTCGGCGCTAGTGGACGCGGCTCTGAAGGGACACCTGGCTGTGCTGGACGGCTTGCATAGGATACATGCCAGTACTTTGGCTGTTTTGCATCGGTAAGTCAGTCATTGATTCTTTACATAAGTAGGTGCCAAATATACAAGTACCAAGTGTACAAAAGTACCAAATTTGTGCGTTGGGCCTTCTTGCGATATTATTATTATTTATTTGTTCTTGGGCTCAAATATAGCTATGAATATTGAAGTCTGTGATATGTAATTTAAACTTAGCCTTTCACAAATTATTATTACGTAATGCTGACAAGTGTATTAATCATTCCAGGCTCGTGCACGACAGAGAGCTACAGTTGCACGACGGCACTCGCCTGGTGCGCCACGACAGGTACGACGAGCTGCTGTCGCTGGGCGTCACCGAGCGACAGCTGGAGCAGAGTGGCGTTAAGAGAATACACCCGGCCTTCAGGTACGTAGGTTCGTTAAAGACTTGTGTGAGTTTTTATCGCGTTTTTGTCGATAAGTTTCTTACTATATCTTATTATATCAGCTATCTCAGAAAGTCCCGTCCGAATCGATCCAGCCGTTCCAGAGACAAGCCGGCACAAACAGACAGATAGACAAAAATTGTATAAAATGTTATTTATTTAGCTTTAGCTATGTCCCGTGTAGACGTACATATGCATTTAGTAAAAAGCGTTTTTTTTTATATTACAAACAGACTCTCCAATTTTATTTATTTGTTTACATTAAGTGACTATAGAACAATATCAATGATACGTATGTAATAAATTGACATGTATATTCTACTTTAAAGTGTTCTTTGCTTCTATCTCATGTTTTACATAAAATATGCATTGGTAAACTTTAAAATTGTGCTGGAATGCAAAAACGGTTTTAATATATATAAAGGCGTTATATCATGCTTCTAGGCTCGTCGCGTTGGCGGAACCACCGACGCGAGGCCGAGGCCAACACTGGCTGTCTCCAGAAATATTGAGCCTTTTCGTTTTCCACGAAATGAGGAACTTGAGTCAGCAGGAGGAGATGTTTATTATTAATTCACTGGTAAGTAATAGTTCAATGATTACTTCTAGTTTTTTTTAAAGAATCAACCGTTGTACAGGAAATTGGTGCGAAAGCGCTGTTACTGCCTCCACTTCTGGATGGGTGGTACCGCTACCACTAGTTATAGTAGTTATTTTCAGAATTATGAGAGTTTAATTTAGTATTCAGGAAGCAAGGCATCCAGTCATAGAAGATGTGTTATTAATAATTATTATCGCATCTTAACGAATTACTTGTTGTGTTATGGGTTCAATAACCGATTATATTTATATATTTTTTTTTACTGTATTTTCAGTATGGCGATATATCTGATTCTCTACATTCCATAATAAATTTAGCCGATCAACTTCGCAAATCTGATGACAGTACGTTGAAAAACCTCTCGTCTTCACTATCCACCAGACAACTCTTGCGAATAGCCAGCAGAATGTCCAAATATCCAACAGACTCAGCGTATGAGACCGTCCAAAGAACATTCTTAGCTAAATTCCTGCCGAACTTAGCGAGGAAAGCGCTAGATGGCGCCAGTCAGAAAATAGGGATAGACCCGCCCACGAGGTTCGGAATCTTTGGAAAGAAATCTGGTAAAAAAATCAGCTGTTCTGTGAAAAACGACGTGCTGACTATTGGCAATACTAGTACAAACGTATTCAAGACGGATGCGTTAACCAAAGTTCCTGATATATTGTTCTATGATGTGCCCCAGCACATCGAACTGCTGGAATGGCTGTTGCAAGACTTTTTGCTTGGCAATCATCTCCTGTTAGTCGGAAACCAGGGGGTCGGGAAGAACAAAATCGCAGATCGACTTCTCCAACTGCTGAACCGACCTCGAGAATATATACAGCTGCACCGAGACACGACCGTTCACTCCCTCACCGTACAGCCGACAGTGCGCGACGGGGTGGTCATATATGAAGACTCTCCGTTGGTTAAGGCGGTCAAACACGGCCACGTTTTGGTTGTAGACGAAGCGGATAAGGCTCCCACACACGTCACCTGTATATTGAAGACGCTGGTGGAAAACGGGGAGATGATTCTAAGTGATGGTAGAAGGATAGTGCCGAAGGATATGTTGGAGAGCTCCGGGGGCGTTGCCTCTAGTTTCATACCAGTTCACGATGACTTTAGAATGATTGTGTTAGCAAACAGACCTGGGTTCCCATTCCTGGGCAACGATTTCTTTGCATCTTTAGGTATGGTTTTTTTATGATTTGTACAATTACTTAAGGTACTTAAGAATGCTTAAGTGACTACAAACAATGTAAGTGCATACACTTATTGCTTCACTTATTTATTGCTTCAGTACTAAGCAGCATTAAAAATATTACTTTTCCAGGCGATCTGTTCTCTTGTCATGCGGTAGATAACCCATCAATAGAGTCCGAATTAGAATTGCTGCAGTCTTACGGCCCCGATGTCCCAGCAGATGTCAAGCAGAAGTTGGTCAAAGCGTTCGCAGTATTGAGGGATATGGCGGACCAGGGTCAGTTGACCTATCCGTACTCAACCCGGGAGCTTGTCAATATTATCAAGCATTTACAGGTACGATGCTGTCTCACAAATTACCAATATATTTTCGTTGTTCGTAAACTAATTTTTTGTATTATTTTGAGGAAGTTATAAAAATGTTACTAGTTGAACTTTGAGGATTCGGCTTTTTTATTACCATTATTATAATGATATTTTTGCAATATTCTAGAAATTTCCAGAGGAGGATCTAGCGACTGCTATCGGCAACGTGTTCGACTTCGACCGATACAGCAAGGACATGGCGGACACTTTGTTGGAAGTGCTGCATTCTAGTGGCTTACCCACCGACGGCGTGCTGGAAGGCAGGTCCAAAGAGGCACTGAAGAAGATTCAGCTGACTATTGACAGGAAAAGCGGGTGAGATATTCTTATCTTCAGATATTTTAAGGTTATCTTCGTAAATATGTTTTTAATGATAAATCTTTATTGTTGCATGTGCAACGTATTATGCAGATGCGACTGCGATCTAAGAAGATTTATCTATGGGAATTATATACTTTAAGAGTTTAGAGTGGAATATATAAATTCTGCGGTTTTGCGATATGAAATTATTACATTAAAAAAAAACATTGCACACCACATTTACAGGCCCATTGCTGGTTCAGTCTAGTATCGGAATGTCTCATATCTTAGTATAGATCGACAAGCTTTTGATGTCGAACACGTCAGTGCAAATTGTGTTGCTTTCGAATTGTATTGATGCAACGTAACGTTGGCCAGCCTGGACACGTCGTCCCCGAAGCACGGCAAGGAGGACCCGCACAACGAGCCGCACGTGGGCGGCAACACGTGGGCGGGCGGCTCGGGCGGCCGCGACACGGCCGGGCTGGGCGGCAAGGGCGGGCCCTATCGCCTCGACAAGGGACACGACGTGCATCAGGTTATTGCGTTTAGAGCAATATATTCTTTCTTCTGTTTACGTAACATCATGCCTGTAATTCCCGAAGAGGTGGGCAGAGAAGTGTGGTACGCACCCACGTTTCACCGGTTATATTTACCTTCCACTATGGTATAGGTGGTGAGCTTATTGCCATACACCGGGCACATTTCCAGGCTCCGAGCCACAATTAGAAAATCTAAATTTGAAAAATCCAGTAGTGCCTAAGCCGGTATTTGAATGCACAACCTTTCGATCGGCAGTCCGCTTGGAACTAACACGACCTAAGCAGTCTATTCTTATGTAGTTATAATGTCAGTAGAATACGAAAGAGTGGATTTTTATTGGAGCACCGGATGTTTTGCTTAGGAGTTTATTTATCTCTATTGTAGGGTTAGTAGTTTGATGATTAGAAATGATCCAATTATTGAAAAACAACATAGATATTGGCCGATATTTCATTGTTGTATTGTTTCGGAATTTTCGAGTTAAAATAGTATTTGACAGGTGCAGAGTATATTAATTGTTGTTTAATATGTTATACATATATTTTGAGCATTGGATGTGTTTAACGTTTTATCAATAGCTTGCGGATGAAGAGAAAAACGATGTACCGGAACATGTGAAGAAAGCGGCGCGGGAAATGAATCGGAAGGCTTACGAGGAGCGCTTGAAGGAGATCAAGATGAGTGACTACGACGCGAAGCTGTACGGACAGTTCTTGAGGGCGGTGCAACCGCAGGTACACGTAACATTTGTGGTTAAGTGTATTTTGAAGAATTATTTACAAGATGTGTTGGTATCGCGTGGTAGGGATTTTTATTGTGTATGTGAAAAGGGTAGATGAGATAGAAGGTAGTAAAAGAGTTGAGTAGCTTCGGCATCTGTAACCTACCTCTAATAGACCCGTGTGGATAGAATTGGTTGTGTCAGTTAGTATTAGATGTTAATGATACATGATGATGTTTAATTACACATTTTACCCTAGATTGGCGCACTTCGAGGTGTACTTGCCGAACTTCAAGCGAAGAAGAAGGAGAGAGAGTGGGCCCGACATCAGACCAGCGGGGAATTGGACGATGGCAAAATTGTAGAAGGTAGGATTATTCATGCAAAGTTCTAGAAGTTACTTGCGCCGGTTTCGTGAATCAGAGGAGTGGTTTCTAAATTCAAATTTGGTCCTTGGCGTGTGCGCAGGGCTGGCGGGCGAGCGCGGCGTGTGGCGGCGGCGCGCGGCGCGCCCGCCCGCGCCCGGCGCGCCGCCGCACGCGCCCAAGCGGCTGCGCGCGGTGCTCGACGTGTCCGGCAGCATGTACAGGTAGCGACGTACACGCGTATACTTTTGCACTCATCGATTAAAGGTTTTTAAATCACAGTCTTGTAGATAAACGTGATTGTCCCGCGACCTAAGTTCTTTTTAAATCACAATCTTTTAGATACACGTGATTGTCTCGCGACCTAAGTTTTTTTTAAATCACAATCTTTTAAATACACGTGGTTGTGCCTCGACCCAAGTTTTTTTTATATATCAATAATTTTTTAAATTCACAATCTTTTAGACACACATGATTGACCCACAGTTTTCGAGATATATAAAATAATATACTCGTATCTTTTTAATACTTATATTGTGATCTGATGAGCATATGTGGGTATATCCAAGGATATTATTATTATGCACTTGGTAACAACACACGCAACAACACTTTTTCAAGTACACGAGTGACCTTATAATATCTGTTAATTAATCCAATACAACATTTTACGTAACATTTAATTTTAGTTTCACTTATTTTTTTACTACAAATTATACATTGTCATTTGAACAGCATGTACTAAGAATATATGAATTTATTAAGCACCTATAACTCATTTTTGTCCACATCTCTAACAGAATTTGTTTGTGTATTTCAAATGTTGTAATTTCCAGATTCAATTCATACGACGGTCGCCTGGAACGTTCGATGGAGACAGTGGTGCTGTTGACGGAGGCGCTGAAGGGGTACGAGAGTAGAATACGATACGACATGTACGGACACTCGGGGGAGGAACACGCACTGGAACTGATCAGGGTCGATCGTCCGCCGGAGAACGAAAAAGAACGACTACAGGTACGGTAGAATTGTCTGTTTAAGTTGAATTGTTACGTCATGCTATGCATTATTATGCATATTGTTTAATAAATTAATTAAAAACACCATTATTATGTATTTAAGATAGTAGTTGGAATATTTTTTTATTATTTGTTCGATTATTTTTCGAAATCTTTATAAATGCTTTATCAATGAATTACCCAAGCGTCAATAGTTGACGGCCCTAAGAAGAAAGGTTAAAAGAGCGTTTCGCTTAATATTTCTACTGCGGGCTGCGAAAGAGTTGCCAGGATTTATCTTTCTCGATTCGTTTAATCTGTGATTATTCAAGACAACAGTAAATCGGCAGTCTCTAGACAAGTGTGCTACATGTTAGGCTGTACCTCGCTTTCCATCAGGTGAGATAGCAATCAAACATAACAAGGTACCATCATGCCTGTAATTTGCGAAGAGGTGGGTGGTGGAGTGTAGTGCACTCTTTTTACCAGCTTCATTTATTTATCATTTCTATACCTCTCTCTAATTTTTGATTTTGCAATTATCAATATATTGTTATCATTTTATGTAGTTTATATTATTCGTTTCCCGTTTTAAAATGAATACCATGTAGGTACTAGTATAATAGATTCGTGTTACAATGCAAGTTACCAAACGTGAACTGATGTATATTTATAATAAGGTGTATTTAAGGAGGCTCCTAAAATGTTGTATATTTTAACATGCCGCATTATGTTATTGTAGCGAAAATCGACCCTATCGCTATCGAGATAAAACGTATAGTGGTCCGCAGGTGATCCGCACGATGCACGCGCACGCGCAGTTCTGCTGGTCGGGCGACAACACGCTGGCGGCGGCGCGGCGCGCCATCGCGGCGCTGGCCGCCGAGGACGCCGACGAGGCCATCGTGCTCGTGCTCTCCGACGCCAACCTGAGCAGGTACCGTCACGTGGGCAGGCAGGGGTGTGTTAGTACACACCCACGTCTCACTAGTTACGTTTACGTGCCACCACGGAATAGGCGGTGAGCCTATTGCCATGTATCGTGAACAAATCCAGATTCCGAGCCACTACTAGAAAATCTAAATTAGAAAAATTTTGTAGTAATTTGGATTTTTTTTTTTAATGTTTTGTGTCTTACGCAATGTACAGTACATAACAGGTTGTATTACAATACACTTGCGACGTAGCGACATATGTATTTAGCGGTAAAATTTATTATCGTATTTCTCATTTGCTATTATTTTCTCTAAGGTTTGCAAAGACGTCAATCCCGCACTTGGCCAGCGTGGCGGACTACGATCTGAACTTTTTTTTATTTCGATTCATGGTCAATTCTGTAATGTAAAAAAAGTTAATGATGTAATAATTTTGCAGATACGGTATCCCTCCAGAGGATTTGGGCGCGATCCTCACCTCGGATCCCCGAGTGCAAGCGCATGTTATCTTCATCGGAAGTCTAGGAGACGAGGCGGCGATGTAAGTTCTTAACGTATCTTGAATCTTTTTGGAGCGAAGTTCCGTAATGCTGCTTACGGGTAGTGCAATTTAGTAGAAATAGTCACGTAACGAAATGCCGTATGCTGTGTGTGTGTGTGTGTCGAGTCTGCTACTAACATATGAGCACACGAATAGGCGAGTATGCAGCCGGGTGCGCATCTCTCTCTCTCTCTCTCTATCTTTATCTCTCTTTCTATCTCTCTTTCTATCTTTCTTTGTGTCCCTGTCCTATTTTTATCATATAATACAGGGATATACAGACACGCGGATATATTGTGAAAACGCATTTATAATTTTAATATGATTTTCTTTATTACCACAGTGATAAAAAATATCTATTGAATTTACCTATACAAATATATAAAAAATTTCTATACAAGGGAATTATCTAAATGTTTTAAATTTTTCTTTCGTGTTAAAAACACATTTGGGTTTATGTATAGTCATTCTCACTCCGAGAGGAGACCCGTGTCCAACAGTGGAACGATAAAAGGGCCGATGGTGAGGAGGGTTAAAGGGCGGATGGGTTGACGCTGTTGTTTAACTCGTGCGACTCGTACTGGCACGTTCGTTGAGCTGCACGACCGCGCGCGGCGCAGGCTGCTGCGGCGGCTGCCGGCGGGCCGCGCGCACGTGTGCCTGCGCGTGCGGTCGCTGCCGCTCGTCATGCAGCGGATCTTCGCGGCCTCGCTGCTGCAGGCCGCGCCCTGACCGCGCCGCTGCCAGACAACGTCACTAATAGAAACGGCCATAATTTATAGTGGAAATATTTAACTTTGAACTATGCACTTGTGAATAGCTATATGTTACGTTGAACTGGAATTGCAAAGCAATGAGTGAGTAATAATATAGTAGTAATGCTATTGTTTAAACATTGAGTGTGCGTTATGTATTTATGTATGTATAATATTCAGAAATATTTGTCATTGAACACGTGCAATGTTGGCAAGTCATGTTCTGTATATTCTTTCTCGTATATAAGGGGAGGGGCAATGATCGAAAAGTGAAATATTTTGTACATTTTTACAATTTTAAACGATAATTCGTAATGATGAAGAATCGTTTTCGACCTCTTGAAATGTTCATCGACCTCTTGAAATGGTCATTCCATGTTATTGAAGAATTTTATTATTAGTTGAAATACATATACATATATGTTATATAAGATTTAAAAATAGATGGTTAGTTGTTGTATATTTTTGTAT
>DWDU01003938.1:0-11183 GCA_018245575.1 Jemadia suekentonmiller
GGTTGAATACCAAGTTCACGTTTCAATATATGTATACCTTGTAATGAAGTCGACATTTTGCATCCAATAACAAAAAAGTAATGATTTGTATTATCTTTATCTCGTTTTATTTACGTCGACTATAGATAGTAAAAGAGAAATATACATAAATAGTGTTTTTTTTTCTTCAATGAGTTATTAATGGTCAATGATCTGTCTAATTGCTATGTTTATTGCACTTTGTTTACGCGACCGTAACATTGTATTATTCAAACTACGAGTTTATTGCATTTATTAATAAACATTACGCATTGAGAGGCTGTTATTAAAATTTCGTACACATTAAATGCTAATATATCCAACTAACATTGTGTAAGAAATAAATAGCTTTCTAAATACATTATTAAAAAATGAGGCCGCAAGTAAAATTTTAATTGTCGAGACCATCAACTGAAATGTTTATTCATTTACAATTGTAATAATACTCCTGGAATGTCTTTATGATGTAATTATTAAATTATCTTTGTAAGTGGTAAAAGACTAAAAATGAGATTAGTTTATTTTTATTAGTAAGTATATTACTAACTTTATTATTATCATGAAATTTTATCATTTAGCTGTTGGTCATGGATCTTCTCACACAACGAAAGATACCTTAGATGTACTGCACTAGCTAAGTGTGGGTTGATAGACTTCACGCAATTTAGTGAATATTATGGAAAACCGTATGGTATTTAGATTTCTAGCGAATGTTTTCATTACGCATTGCGCCCAATGATACAACTTTACAAATTTCATAATAAAAACGAATATGATTTTGTAAAGGATTTAAACCAGATCTACCTAGTAGGTAGTTCAAATTTACAACTACTGCTATGAATGCTGATTTGATAAGAATTTACAGCGACAATAATTGTTTAAGAGAAGTAAATGGACATGTTTCTCAGGATATGAAATATTGTAGAGTCTCACCGTCCAGGTGCGCTGGGTACTTGTGGGCCGCGAAGCCGCTCGGCGCAGAAGGCCCTGTGTGTGTATAGTGGGCTGGTGCAGTCGGTGCACCGTATGCACTGGGTGGTGCGGAGTACTCTATGTGAGCAGTCGGTGGCGGTCCATATACCGCTGTTGCTGAAAGTGTAATGATTGTGAAGTTTATGAAGTGCTTTGTACTTCCTGTGTGTGATATAATTTCATTTTTCACGATAAAATACGATTATAGGAGACACCTATGACGTATTGAAAAATATTTTTGTAAATGTAGAGACAAAATTTTCTTCTACTCTTCAATATATCGTAACGTTAAGAAATGTAGGCCGTGAAAGTCCATGCAGAGTGATAAAATTATTTCGAAATTTCTTCTTGAAATGATAGATGTGATTATGAAATTCTGTTACTTCCTATCCCACTTATCCCTTAATATTAATTTCTAAAGTTAATCAAAACTTTCTCTGAGCAAACACCTTCACATTCCATTATAAATGAATTTATTATATAAAACATTATATACTTACAATGTGGTTTTTTCGGACTCAACGCAGCCGAACTGACGATCTTCTTGCCAATGTTGCTGACTGTATCTCCCTTGGATGATATCACCCTGCCTAGGGTTGCTGCTAGAGCACCACCTCCTTTAATAAGCTGGCCCTTGAGGATGGTCACGCCTCCGGTAATGGCCTTCACTGCTTGGAACAGCGTGTAAAGTATTGACTTTTTCAAGCCCCAATAATCTACTTTATCGTCGTGCTGTGGAAAATAAAATTAAAGGATGTATTATTTCGTGACCCTTCTAAATGTGCAAGCAATTTCCATTTGACTCAGATAAATAATTAAAATATTAGTATATAATGGACTCTGCCGACTTGTAGTTAATGCACGCGTTGAAGTCTTTTTAATAAAAAATTTACTCAAAACTTTTCATAAGTGCTCTTAGTAAATATACAAATACATGAAAATCGCTGATTTTTTATTAACTATGCATATATAGAAGAACTTTTATTAATTTGTACAGCGCTTTCCATATCATTATAGTCTTATTTGTTTAACTTATAACAGTTTGTTTTGTAACTTCTTTAAAAACGTATCACGTTTAATTAGCCATTTACAAGCAGCATCAAACTATTTTGATTTACATTACATTTACATTAAATACAATGCTAAGTTAATTATTATAGACGCAAATTATTACGCTTTTGGAATCTTAGTCAGTAATAAAAATTGTTGGCATCTTTAAGCTAGTAAGAGTGGATTAATGGTGAAAAACTTACTGGCTCATAAGAATATCCAGTATCTCCATGACCGGACTTGCTAGAGGCGGAAGCTAAGAACGAGGCGACGCCAGCTGACGCCTGACCAAGGAGCCCCACCTTGCTCTGTATCCCAGAAGACGCTTTTGACACCACAGTAGACAGCGCTTGAGCTGACGACCGTTTAGTCCTAAAAAGATTATTACAATGGATCATTAGAAAGAATTTTGTTTAAAATTCAACAGTCTAAAAGTTAGTCTCCTTCTGTCACCTCAATGATGTTACAAATTTTAAACATCCTGTAAGTAACGTCGTGTCCTAAAACATATATCATAAAATACTGTATAATTGGACTGTCCAACACATAACTGTACAAGTATATGGAACTTATATCGTTAAATAGATTTACTAATTACTTTATTTTCATAGGAGTAAATGGTATTAAATATCGATGAAAGTAATTGCTTATAAAATGCAACCAACATTATCTATCCAAAAATGTACTGGTACTAAAACAATACGAATATTTACATTGTTTTGTCCATATTATGGCAACGAGAAAGCGTGAGTGGATGTAGAACAATAGATATCGTGTCAATACGTGGTGAATTTGCGATGGAGATGAAAGTTGCAGTTGACATACCTATCATAAGTGGATACCGGGATTTGACGCTTGGTTGTGCGTTCGTGACATATTGACGAGACTACATGTGATGTCGTATTAGCGATCAAATCGAAATATTTAATTTATAGACCAATGCTTAGATATTTACATGTTATTATAAATATATAAAAAATTATATATATTGATCTACACCTTACTTGTCTTGATAAATGAAGTTTTAAATTTCAAGTATCTAAGAAATCAAGAGCTCAAATGTTACTATAATTATTTCATGTGAGAGTATTGAGAACTGCAGTGAATCTCAGTGAAGGAAATGGCTGCAGATGTATTGCTAGAAGCTTGAGATAAAATGTCAATAGGCATAATAATACTTCCTATCACATCATTCATAATCAGTAGCGACTGTCGCTTAACAACGGAAACAAAATTGAAATTGATGCCTGCAGAGATTAGATGGCAGATTAAAGACAGTAATATCCTAGTGGAAGGCAGTGATAGCCTAGTGATTTGAAATTCGATCTCTCACTTCGTGAGCCCTGGTTAAAATCCTAGCCTGCAACTCTCAAAATGTGTGTTTTAAGTTTAAATATCACTTGCTATAACAGTGAAGGAAAACTTAGTGAGGAAACCTGCACACCTTAGAGTTCTTAAAAACATTGTTCTCTAATTCTCTAATAATGTAAAGTCTGCCAATCCGCACTTGGCCAGCGTGGCAGACTATGGTCTTAACCCTCTCATTGTGAAAGGAGACCGATGTTCCAACAGTGAAACGATAAAAGGGTCGAAAAAAAAATTAACTCTTTCGCAATTCTTCTTTATCGTGATAAATATGGTATTGTCTATAGTATAAAAAAGAATTAGGTTAATATTGAAATGAAATAATTAATATTTAAGTTTTGAAAACAGATGAAACATAAAAATTACCTCAAAATCTCCTCTGCTGCTAATCCTTCAGCAAGAGCTTCTAGCTGTTGAGGGGTCATTCTGCTAATAGCAGCCATATCTATGATGTCTAGTACCAGGGGTACCGGGCCAGGCGCTGGTGCGGCCAGGGACGTCGCCATGCATGCAATGCACAACAATATCTGCAAAAAGGAAATATTACTCATTGCTGACTGCTAACCGATTAGCTTTCACTATTAGTGTCAGCCGAAAAAAGCTTACGAGTAAAAACTTGAAGGTTACTCTTCACGCTACGACAGTTCAGATTGATGAAGAACGACGTTAGTGAATTCTCCTACGAAAAGGCTTTTGATACAGAAGATTGATACTGAAGGCTTCCTATTTATTGCCAAAGTAACTACTGAAAATGATTGTTGATATTTTGCGTCTGCATTCGTTATGATTTATGTTCCGTTTTTAATTCTTTATGTATAAATGTTGGTATTAAATTCTTTGTAACCGTATTCCCACTCTTAAAAGAGAGGAGATAATGATAAGTTAGAAAGGTTTCTCTTTTTTGTAGCCAACATTTATAGTGATCGGTATCGCCCAGGTCTAGCTTCTAATAAAGCTGTTTCCTAGGATTAATATAATATTCTAAAATTCCACCTAGATTTTTCTTCTGTGTGATACATTGAACTAAGTATCCTCTTCAGTTTAAAAATAATACATATATAGCAAAAGATAGGTTTTAATCATAACTGCGTCTTGTATTTAAAATGAGAAAAATATAAATAAATAATATAGTATATGCAAGACGAACACGAACCTTAGAAATTTGCAGAGAAAAATAGCCATTCTTATTAAATCACCTTAATTCTATTCAAAGTGAGATAAAGATAAATTTAAGCAGCTCTCGCTGTTTCATTTTACGACTTTAAATACGATTTATTACTTTAAAACGTTTCTTTCTTAGATTCGATACTATTCACGTGAAAGTCGAAGAAACAAACCCACTTCTCGTTATTGTTATTTTGAGTTAAGGTCTAAATTATATATAAATAAAATTGCTTTATGACATCAACCGTAATTATAGTTATTTGTCATGATTGTGTATGTGTGTGTGTAATATTTCAAAAACAACATTGTCAACGATGTTTTTGTGAAATAACAATTCAATTGTTATTCTGTTACAACAAATGTGACAAATCTACGAGCTCTTACAGTTTGCTTTGTTACACGGCCCCTCTGCTATAATATCGTAATCCGGTACATAGCTACAAATTACTTTATAAAATGTATGTGTGTCGAGAAGTCAGAGCATTGCTATTTATAAAGTAACAAGCACATTGTTATTTGTCACTTAGTATAACAAATAACAATAATGCCTAAATAAGCAACATTCCCCGCCAAGTGCAGAATAGATCGCTAAGCAATATACCTCATTAATAATAATATACAATTGGTCGATCATCTCGCCAAGCCTTGGCAGTGAAAAGCGAAAGTTACGCGCCGCGGCAACGTCACCAGTCGACGCGCCTTCCGCAATTGGGCCGATAAGCCCGTGTTGTAAAAAGATAGGATTTCAAGCATAAACAAATCGATGTTTCTTTTTATATAGCATTGCTTGTAAATTTTAAAACATTCCTACATTATAAATACTCCTTACGCTTACCCTCCGCTAGTGGTTAATCATTTTAATTGGCTCACAAAATGATGTCGTATTTATAATCGATATTTTCTCTGTAAGAAATTTTCTGCAAATATTTTGAGAAAATATAAAAACGTATTTATTGTGTAAATTTACTTATGAAATGTTTTTAATAAACTTTTGGGAAAACTAAAGATAATACACGGTGAGAATGATGCTCAAAAGTCTTAATTCCAGTTTGTCAGAATTTGCATACTATAATAACATTTTTATGACTTTTTATATTGACGTAAACCTGCATGTTTAATTGAAATTATGACTATATTTATATTAAAATTATGACTCTATTTAATTTATATATAAGTGTGTAAATTAATGACACGCTTAAGGTGTTTTAAGAATTGCACGTATGGCTGAAGATCAGTTTGAAATATACCAGTAGAAGAAACGGCGGTAGTTAAAAAAAAGGCTGGTTTCGTGGCCGACATATAACAATAATTTCTACATTTCACACTCATTTCCCGTAAACGTTACACGTTAATTATAACTGGGATTTGAAAGGTGAAAGAGTTTTTGGATAACGTCGATGAACCGTAACCAAACCGGCCCATTTTAGGGCACGATCAAGTTACGTAGTGACCACATATCATATAACAATAACCGTCGTAACTACAACCAGCTGACCTACAGTACAATATGTCCTGATACATATTGCATACGCAAAATGTCATATAAATATCCCTGTGTGAGAGTCACATAATCCAATTCCCTGCTTGGTAAAGGTTAATGTTGTTTATTTTTAGGTTACAATTTAATAAATAAATGGTTACATATTTTTTTACATTATAATAATTTCAGTTCTTGTCGTTCAATGTATGTCTACATGAGGTCATAGTTATGTAAATGATATTTGTACCTTTTCATTGTATTCATTTATATATTTGCAATTTTTATTTCGTATGTAGGGATGTCAAGTAGGTGCAAATGTTAATGCAGAAAAAGTTGAAATAATAATAAAAGTTGCTTTGTTTAACAAACTAAATAGCAACGTTAATTGCATATGGTGCATGCCCGATAATATTTTAATATTATTTTTTCATATCAGCCATGCGATGTTGATGCGGAATATTACGTGCGATAAACGTAGGAAAGCAACATAATATACTTCGATAGAGTCATATTTCAGCGGCATTACATTTACATACGCATGTGGTTACATATTCTTGTATCGGCGGTTAATATAACAATGCTTGTAATAAACTTTGTGTCGTAAACTATTCCGACTACGTTTTATTATATGGTATTGCGATACACCAAAATAATAATGAGCCATAAAACGCTTCTAAAAATGATTGCATGTTCGTCCATTGATTAATACACTAATGTTTTTGTCATATTATTCAACGTAATATCACGCCTGTAATAGAAGAAATAGATAGAGTAGTGTAGTACATTCCCACTTTTCACCAGTTACGGTTACGTCCCACCTTGGAATGAATAAGTAAATAGAACCTGAACCTATAGCCATACGCCGGGCGGATAATGTCTTATTGTTGGCAATTATATTGTCATTACATTTAGTTCAATGAATAAACGAAAAGAACGGAATGAGAACGAAATTTAACATTCACATTACAATCGTTATTATTGGTTGTTAGTTGAAGATAAGTTTTAATTTTAGTAATGAAATAAGTCCAGGAAATGTTATCAAAATACAGATGATTCTGACGACATGAGTCATTACTAAACGGAGCCAACATTTCGTTTTTTGTTTTATTTTTTAAAAGTCCTATATAATCGTCGAGAACAAGATAAACACTAACTATTTATGTATTTGCATACAAATATTTTACCGATACATCTATCTTTAATTTATAAATTAAGATGTTCCATTATAGACAACATTATTTGTTATTAATTCTTTATAATTTTCATACAATATTATTAAAGCAATAAACACCGAAACACCGAGGACAACGATTTTGAAACGACCGCATCGTAAAACCATTGATACTCGTAACTCTCGCTATCGACATTGTTGTTCTTGCGTTAAAATTGCCAAAACGTTTCGCCATGTCACTCATTAGCTGAAAACAATACGATATACTGATCAAAATTGTGATGTACATAGAAACTGTTGTCCATTACAAAACTCACGCTCAATTACACGCGATGATTGAGGTGTATGGGACACTTCTATTACACCCTTGTCTTATTTTGACGCAGACTTGCCCAAGGGTTACTGGAGACGTTCAACCACATAACTTAGTACGTAATGACGTAATAATATGACGTACTAATAATGACGTACGTAATATTATAGATGTTCAGTTGAGTTTTTTTAGAACCTAGTCGATTAGTATAAATTCTTTCAATGCATATATAACACCATGTTTTGTCAAATATTTATTTAGATCTCAATATTTAAATTGGTAAAGGTGTTAGTTTTTGGTTAATTGTGTTTACGGTTGGTAACGCTGCTATATTATTATTCAACTGTTAGATAAGGGTGTTCAAACAGAATTAAAAGGCTTATGATTTGTCATTCTGGGTATGTACGAGACGAGAAATTCTTTACCGCCATACTATTTACCTCAAAAACATAAAGTTTGGTTACTCCACGCGCATGATTTATTTAATTAGTAGGTATAATAATACAATTTAGGTCATGTTTATATAATACTTCCTTTAAAATAAGCAAAGCAAATCTCAACAAATCTAAATTAATGTGTTAGTAAACAAACAACGTAAGAACATTAATTTTGATGAAGTTACTGAAATTTCAAGACAACTAAGTTTGGTAATCACACTGAATTCCTGTTTCCAAAATGTTTTTTTCCGACCCTTTTATCGTCCTACTGCCGGTATTTGGGTCTCCTCTCAGAATGGGAGGGTTAAGGCCATTGTCTGCCACGCTGGCCAAGTGCGGGTTGGAGATTTCACACACCTTAGAGAACATTTTTTTTGAGAACTCGTAAGATTTGCAGGTTTCATCTAGGTGTTTTCCTTCACCGTAATAGCAAGTGATATTTAAACTTGTTTACAAATAAAATGTTTATGTTATCTAAATAAATCATATATCAATACTTTATAAAAATTAGTTTATCCATAGAGCGCTGTTATATTTAACGTGATACCATAAAATTAATTAAATGCAACATTTGGTTTTATTAAAAGCCTTTCACCAAAATCTCGTTCTACAAAGCAAGTAGGACATCTGCACGGAGTTCCGGCGCGATACGGCCGCTTGCGGTCTCGTCACATACTCAAAAGGCGAGACAGGATGAGTAATTAATGCGGTTTGTTTCCCGTAACCAACCGTAAGCTTATGTAAGTTGCACTTGAGTGCTCTTCTCCACGGTTTCCTGCATAGTCTCTTTGCGTTTCATCTTCCTGCCTCTTCTCTGTACACTGTTGACGAATTATTTGTCGTAACTAACTGTTAGGTTACGTAAGTTATAAGCGAGTGTGTTTATCCTTCTTCATGGTTGTTTCTTAACTATCCAGCGTGATAAGGTTTCCTACATACTATTTATACTTCACTTTAGTCTCTGATGTATATTGTAGAGTTTCAAGTGTCGTTGCGATGAACTCACCGGTGCATTTAAGGACTTGCAAGAGATTTTGCATTAGTCATATTTACCCAATGTTATGTAAGAAACGTAACTGTTGGGAAAGTCTATGTAGCTATTGTAATGTATGCTTAGTTTTAAATCTCAAAGTCTAAAGTTTTATTCGGTCTGACCATCGATTATAATTTTATTACGCATCAACTTTATGCTCAAAACTTTAGTTAGTCAAGTCAATAGTAGCATTAAACTTAGCTTAAACTAAAATAAAACTTATTTATTATTATAAAATAAGACTTATTTACTGATATACTTAAGGATTGATCAAGTATTTCAGTTATGTGTCTACTTTGGCAAATAATTTCACTACTAAGAAGAAAAAGAATAAAAATGAAAAAAAAAACAATTTTCATAAAAACAGTACCATTACATAGTATCAATCAAGTGGCATTTTTATGGAATTACCAGAAAGTTAATAACTTTGAGGAAAAAAACATATAAAAGTCGACCAACAGCAATCATTAACGATACAGCTAACCTTGTTCGAACGACATCGCAGTGGTAGCTTTCTTTCAGAGAACCTGTTGGTCGCCCCGACGGAACTGAGAGCGGTTTCAATCAAATTTACTTAGACATAATAACGAACGGCATATATGTTCCGAATGCTGGTGTATTGAACTTTTATAGGAATGTAAAAGTTAATCGCATTATATGAAATACGAAACAGTAACCGTTATATTATTTGATGTTGTATCTCGGTAACACATTTAACTAAGTCAGGATTTGTCATTCAAAACTCGGTAGTGTGGAGTTAAAATTTAACTCCATAAGCTACTTTACTACATTACATTTAATACATTAATGCAAGCTTACTAAATTATTATAAAGCGAAGTGTTGTACTATTTGAGTCAAATCTTAAAAAAAAATTGAACGTACGTAATAATGAAGATTCACTTTGTCTCTTTCGTAAGTCGAATGGTATCTGGAAATTATCGAATATGACGTGATGACTTCAATCCATAATTTATATCGTTCCATTTCAAACAAAACTGATTGATATCAAAACTGACAATAATGCCGTTTCTGGAGTGAATAAAAAAACAGAAAATACCTTCGTAAATAAAAGCATTATTTATTCACATGCTATATACTTCAAGCAAAACCGCTCTCACGCCTTCTTTGAATTGACAAATGCCTTCTCTGAAGCGAAACATTTAAAACAAAAGGTACCTACATACATACCTTCCTGGAGAAAAGCATAATTTACTTTCATATTATCTAAACACGAGAACATGCTTTAAACAAAATCGCCCGATAGCAAACACACCCTGTCTAGAGCGAGTGATATAAAAACGCAGGTACCTTAGTGAAGAATAGCATTGTTTATTTACAACGTATAAAGTTACGTAAGCGGCGGTCATACGCCGTTCACGCGCATTAACTCACTCAAACAAGTGAGATGTTTGCTCGGAAGTGATTAACATTAGCCGACATCGTAGTTCAGGAAATGATTCTACGCGCAGACGATGTGATTAGAAGTCTTACCAGACCTCAATGAGTTCGTTAAAGTTGTACTACATTTACTGGGGTAAATGTATTTAAATTTAACGTAATATCACGCCTATAATACCTGTCGATGTAGGCAGTGGAGGGTAGCATACTCCCATGTTTGCCAGTTACGTTTACCTCCCACTATTGAGTAGGTGACGAGCCTATTGCAATACACCGGGCATACAACCAGACTCCGGACCACTACTAAAAAATTAAGTTAAAAAAATCAAATTGCGCCGGATCCGGGATTTGAATCTAAGACCTCTCGATCGATAGTCGCGCATGCAGCCAAAACGACCAACGTGGCCAAGAAGTCACATTCACTAACTACATTTACTGTAGTAAATGTATTTAAACGTAGTTCTCTCATTTTAGTTCTGTTTTATTATGATTCACGTGTAGCTACTTGTTTTATATGACTCAACTGGTTTCGGACCTTTCCGAGGCCCTTATTCGCGAGATCCTGCCGATCGCAGGCGGATAGTGTAGACATTCTACACATGACTACATTTATAATGTTATAATTGAGCTCTAATCCTAATACGGATTCGACGCAGCAACAAGAAACAGTTAAGCAACATCCGGTGCCGAGTTGTTTCTTTGGGTGACCGTTAGTATTAAATTCGAAACGTAATATGACGCCTATTATCCCCGAAGAGGTAGGCAGAAGAGTGTAGTACAC
>DWDU01003939.1:0-11183 GCA_018245575.1 Jemadia suekentonmiller
ATTCTGACGGACAGACTTCAAACGCCATAGAGATTATTATAAGAAACTATGATGTGAGGCTTTCCTCGCAATATTGTTCTTCACCGGTACAGCAATGTGACGTTCAAATTGAATATAGATATAGGTACGAATATGTTTTGAATGACGAAATTTTAATGTCGCCAAATGTACATCGAAATACATTTACTTCAGTGAGTGTAACCAATTTCAATATCTACTGAACGATATCACGCAGCTGATAATGATCAACACAAAGCGCTAAAACGGTATTCGTGTTAATCATAGTATAATTAAAATAGATAAGGTATTTATATAAATGTATGTCAGCCAAGAAATATTACTGTTCATCGCTATTGATTTTACACTTCGAATACATAGATATATATTTGACAAAAAACCTAGTAACATGAGCGTTAACTAATTTTGGTAATTACTCATACGTATATCAATCATATTTGCTTCCCTTCTTATTACGTGGTACCTACCCTTTAACTATTGTATTGTAACTGATAACAATTCCCGCATGCCTAAAAATTCTCTCCCTCTATTAGGTCGTGACACGTACAACATAACTGGTGAATCGTGGCAGTATACTCCACCCACTGCCTAGCCCTCGGAGAAATACAAGTATGAGGTTATTTTAATGCCTAATTGCCTGTAGTTGCCGGAGTGTCTACCACCGACAGTATGCAGCAAATCCTCGGATGTTGTTAAAAATGTACGTCTTTAATTACATGACATTAAAATTGTTTATTTTGGTAAATTCAATGTTATTATTATATTAGATTGTATACAAAATAATATATTTATATGTCTGTGTCACTTGCCTGTATTAATTATTTATAGTACTTACTTATAGTCACTTACTTACAGTAATTTTGTAAACAATTTGAAACATCCTATACCTAATACCTAATTTAAGCTTTCTTGTAAAGTACATAAGTTATATAGTCAGTGTTCGGTTTTACTAAAAATAAACCAATAAAATTTAAATACTTGAAACATACACATATCCAGATAAATAAAATTGGAGTGTCTGTTTGTAACATTAAAATAGCTGCTTTTTACTAAATGCATTATGTATGTATACACGGTACATATACCAAAATAACATTTTTTACTATTTTTGTCTGTCTATTCTGTTTGTTCCGGCTAATCTCTGGAACGGCTGTGCCGATTTTGACGGGAGTTTACCTGGCAGATAGCTGTTGTAGGTAATAAGGAGTCACTGAGGCTACTTTCATTTTAGAATTCCCTGCAGACGAAGTGGCGAGCACAGCTGTATTAAAACACAATGTAAATATCAAATGTACAATTAAATTTTAATAAACCATGTGCATACAGCAATGACAGATTATTATGTGTATAATTCGGAAACTGACCGGCGCAACCTCGCTACAAACGGCGGGAGCTCATGAAGAAGATATGGGTCCGTAGGATTGTATAGGTCTGAAATTAGTCGGACCATCCCGAAATAACATACGTGAACCATGCCAGCTTATACAAAATAATGTGTAATAATAATGAAACATTTAACAATAAAATAAAAGATTTTTTAAAATTAATTTTATGTAATGTATAACGATCAAATGCTTCCAGTCACCAACAGCTTGTACGAGTGCTTAATATTGACCAGACACATAAAAGCTGTATATATCGATATATATTTATAAAAGCACTATTAAGCTTCATATATACACATACAATTAAAAGTATAAACATGCGTTGATTTATAATAAGTTATGAAAACATCTGAATTTATGAATGAGTGAAATAAATCGAATATGATGTGTTTAACTTGCCGATCGGCCAATACAATTTGTATACCGTTGTCGTAACGTCAAGTATATTAATTAAGTATTAAGATAAGATACGTCAGAAATCCCCAACGATAATATCGATATAATAGACGAAATCGTAACGATTAAATTATCGCACGAGATAACATTTGTATATCATTTCAGTAATTTTAATTTTTTAAAGCTAGCGACTTCAACTCTTTATTATAATTAAATTAGTACAATCACTGTCCTAATTTAAATTTGGAATTTAGCCGCTTTTTCTATTGATTCCAAATTTAAATTTCAAAGATCCGTTTAACAGCTTACGATTCAGACGTTCCAAATTTCAAATGCAGACAATTTTAAATGATGGTTTCAAAGGTATTTTGTGCATGTCTTTATACTGTTGATATATCTGTGTGTCCAACGAACTCCGACACAAGATTATTAGTTCATAAAATGTATGTTATTAGCAATAATCCACATAACGGATTATATTTTATAGATCTCAAATATACATACACACTAAATTACCTAATCAATTCTCAAGCAAATGCTTAACTTCTTCAGACAACCGTCGAGGAGTAGCAGATAAGATTGAAGTGCGTGATATAATAAAATTATTGCTGATAATGTCATATTAAAGTAATCCTTTAAAGCAAACGCAGTGATTTAATTTAGAATTTAGAAGATATTTTTACATCATATGCAAAAAAGTGTAGATAGGTACGTCACGTTTGTGTGAAATATCAAAATTTTTGTTTACATATATTTTCGAGACCGGTTGCGATGAAATAAAATAAACATCATTAAATCTTATAAATTTCAAACAAACTGGTGGTATACAATTGACGTTAACTTTAATTTTTAAACGTTATAATATTCGTTTTGTAGCGAGATATTATTCTAAATTTAAAAATCCTTTGAAATGAATTACGTGTAGTAGATGGTGAACGAAGCTACTGGAGGGAATTGTTATTGCAAAGATTCTAACGATACAAGCGATTTCTGTATAGATCGCAAAGATACACATAATCGTGTATTTTGTACAATTACTTGCAATGTTTGCGATAGATATATCTAGTAAAACAAATCGCTCTTACAAGATCTTACCAATAGCCGCTGATAAGATGAGGATCCGTTGAAATGGAGATAATTTGTGGACAATATTATACACGAGACTATGAGGTATCTATCACAACCGATGAAGCCGCTATCTGGCGATCGACTGAAAAAAGAAGGACTTGTTGATAACAAAAAGAAATCACACATTTATCGCAAATTACGTCCATTTCGTGTGATTTCCTCGTAATGCCACGCGATAAGGTGTGATAACGGGCCCGCAAGAAGCAAATCAGTTAACTAATATGAGCTTCACATGGTGTTATCGAAAATAAATAAATTCGTAAATTAAGTGATCTTTATCACACTTAAGGGCCATACAGACTTTCAATATCCTTTTATATGTAAACAGTCCGTGGTACACATCTTTCGATGCAGTGTTGCATTGAATTCATAACAAAAAGCAAACTCAAGGACCAACTGTTCTCCTTACTACATTTTGGGATTAAATTAAATTAAAAGTTTCAAATAATCGACACATAAGTAATATGGTATCAGAGATTAATTGCAGCTTGGAGTACGTAGACGTTTACCTTGTAATTAGTTTTCCAATTAATTACTTAATTGTAATACAATTATTATCAATGATCATAAAAGTTTAATTAAACGAAGGTTTCTATAAATATAAAAAAAAAATACATTCAATTCTTTGTTCTACACATGCAAATCAAAACCGACAACGCATCTACTTATAATTTATTTAATTTAAACAACAATTAATATTAAAAACAAAACCAGGTATGGGACATTAAAAATTTATAATATGCATTACCCGAAAACGCGGAACAGCCTAAACAATTCATTCTTAATGATACAATACCGTTATGCATGTATGTCTGTCTTTAGCAATTGACGTGGTACTAGGAACCTCGGGTCAAAACTAGCGCACAGACTGTACACGTTTGGATGTTTATGGAGAACGTTAATTGAGTGTCAGTCGCGACATTGCCTTATTTAGACAAGTCAAACAAGATGGCCGTAACGAGTTTGTGTTTCTAATAAAACGTATAGATCTTCTTGAAACGCCCCCCGTTTCGAGCTCGATATTAATATGTTTATTGCAATTGTCGTTATGCTACATGCCAATAATACAATTGCGAAAAGTATAATTGTGTGCGAAAATATAGAGAATTACTGATATAAATTAAACATCGCATAGTGCATTCTGATTTAATTTTGTATGTTGCTTTGAAGTCTTCTAATTTCATTCTAGGTAATCCCGTAAAACAACAATATATTTTATAGTACCTATGTAAATATTTCGTTTATTTGTCAACCACAGATAACAGCTTTTATTTAAATTCTTGATGTACAAATTCCATTAACACCTACGGAAAAATACGAATTTGCAATGTTACAATGTACGCATTATTAATTTAAACGCACATTCTTGGTTCGCTCTTGGCTATACCTGTACCAAGAGAATCACAAATGTGTGCGTAAATTAGCAATAGACATCAACATCTACGAAAAATTCCTTCGAGTGAAGTAACTACCCGGTGGTTCAGAATGATTTAATCTGCAATAACGTTACGTTGCGTTCATGTTACGTTTAATACACAGTAAGTTGCAACTAAAATTAGACCTACACTTGCACTTTTCGTTCTCATCATAGGAATGTTATACCCCTCACATCTCCAAGTCCGGGCACAAGCTGGACGGACCCGTCATCACATTCCTGACATTTTATACCCATAAGAGCGTTTACACGATAAAAAAAACAAAAATCTAAATGTGTGTTTGTGTGTGTGTATTTATGTGGGAAAGTATTTCCAGTAGAGCAGTATTAAATTGATCGACATCCTAGTTTATACCAATAATTAGTTTAATAAAGAGAACTATCATGAGAATGTAGAGATCTATCTGATATGTTAATGTAACTCATTAACTCACCACCTATTCCATAGTGGGCCGTAAACGTAACTGGTGAAACGTGGGAGTGTACTACGTTCCTCTGCCTACCTCTTCGGGGATAATAGGCGTGATGTTACGTTTAATGTAAGAACAGTGCTCTCTGCCTATACTTTTAGAGACCAGGCGTAACAAAACTATATTAATAAATTTCCCAAGCCATTTCTTAAATACGAAATTTGTTAAATCGGTTGGCCTAAACGAGCGCTTACTAACTGCTTCAATATAGCGAGGATCGAAATAAACACCAACTATCGTAATGTTTTCATTCAAAATACCAGCAAATTATTAACAGATTTTCAAACGCATATATATAAAGCATATCAAACGTACACAACATTTAAACATCAACGCAGAAAATACTAGAACCAAAATCAGCAATGACAAGCACTTACTACTGTTTAGTCGGTACACAGAAATAAAAATACAGAAATTAATACGCGCCGTGTGTTCGTGTGTGTGAATATGTGTCCGTGTGTGTGAATGTGTGTGTATGTACGTGTAAGTTCATTTTGCTGTAAGCGGGCAACAGGTTTCACAATTGATCCATGATACAGAGCGGAGTGATCGATGCGCACGCGCCTGTAACGACGATCTGCGTTTGCTCGTATCTGGCTCCGAATCGCTCCGTTCATGACCAATGTACGGTAGCGCGTTTCACAATATAAATCACGACTGATTGCCTATAACTCGTTATCAGTGATAACCATAGTGATATTACACACACATCCACTGTTTTATTTATAAGCGATTCCGTACTTACTTGGATATTGGCGGATATTAATGTAACTAATTCGCGTCTCTTATTTCATTGTTGATTATTAATTGCAAAAAGTTCTCATGTTATTTGTAATGTGGCTTCGTTTTATCCGTTTGTGTTGATCGCGGTCCCAATCTGGATTCGTTTTTTCTTGTTTTACAGAAATAATGAAACGCGACACCGTAAAGCTAATGTTGAATCATCGTAGATAGGTTTAGGCTTCTGTATGTGTTTTATTCTACGTATCGTACATCACTTTATTGAAACAATTCTTAATGTTTTTTTTATTTAAATCCAGAATATACCAAAGCAGGCGCCGCTGTCGCGATAGCACTTTCCCAGAGTTTTATCGCATTAGTTTTATCAACTTTCGCATTTAATGTTTAAAAATATCAATATTTAATATTAAAAGTAACAAGTAATGATTTCATTAAAAGATTTGAACGTTTTGTAATGTGCTTTCGTTTCCTGCGTACTAGAACTTCCTTTTTACAAACATCATGTATACAATGCTTGTTCTTAAAAGAAAATCTTCAAATTTCTTATTTAAGTTTCGTCACTAATTATTACGATAGGCAGCTCAGATAACCCTAATGTACATATATAGTATTTAATACGTAACCTATATTAACTACCTTGGACGACTCCATAGAACAAATACAACTAACTTTTTATACATAAACTCCATGTACTTATACATAAAAATAATCATACAATACATAAATGTACGTTAAAATAATCGTTATTTACAAGGTACCTACTTGCATGCATAAAAAAATGCTAATGCGTACAGAAATTGATTTTCGGGTTTTATTTCTATTGTTAGATCGCGTATAATTGTGGTTGTTCCTGTGTATGTGAACTGACTACATTTATTCACATTTAAATATATTTTGAGCCAATATTGAGTAAGACCGTTTTCATACTATCGCATGTAATGGTTCACACATGATCCTTAAAGATACGAGTATCAGATATCCGATAATAGCATATCGGATGACGCCTTTGACTTATATTCTCTATTAAGAGATAATATTCGTCCGTATACTACACAAATATATAATCTTTTATCGGAATAAAATGAAAATACTTCGGCCATACAGAATGCTGTCGATGTAAAGGCGAATTCACACACTGAAAATTATTAAAAGTTATTGATATGTCTTAAGACGTTGCAACTCAGTGTGGAAGCACTCTTATAACCTACGTTGGTATGTAAAGGTTAATTTGACATTCAAGTTGACATAATAGTTGATTTACAAAAAAGAGCGATCTAAGATCAGCCAGGACGGTCGTGGCATGCATTAAGCAGCCAATGCATCGGGCCTTGAAATTTATCTGTTGATAAATATTGATAAAGTTACCTAAAATAGTGCAAGTCTCGTGTTATTTTATCATTTTGAAGTGTTTGTCTATTGTTTAATGAGACTACTAGCCAAATATTTTCAGTTAACTACGTATCTATTATCTTTATATCGGGCTTATTTGATTGATATTCATTAGAATTTCTAATTACAGTAGTCTCAAATGTCACTGTGTGTCTTTCAACATTAATGATACCTGCAGACCACAGATATCTTAATTCAAAATAGAGCAATGAAAGTATATTGTAAGAGACATTAATTAAACATGCATACCTATCATTGAAAACAAATTTGAAACTTGAAGTATGAATTTTTATTTGAGTCTCTATCAAGTTGCATAACATGCATTGGTTAGCAACAAAATGCATCCACATCGAAATCTCTAATTAGAAAGCTAATTGTCAATCAGAAAAATTGTTTGTTAACAAATAAAATTATTAAAATATTTTACTGATCAATTAAAATATTCTTAATACTCTCTATAAATCTATTTATTAAATAAACTGTTTTATTAACATGAATTCAAATGTAAATAATATTTGTGACATATGGACAGTATTAAAATCACACGTTTCGTACATCAAAATATACGTTGATCGGGTATTAAAAATCAATAAAAAACAAGTAACGCGCCCAACGAGATGACCATATTACAAACATGTTACTTTACACACGGGTTATCGGGTCCACTTGTTAAGATTAGACCAGCTTCCAATTAAGATAATTGATTTCTCTCCGGCCCCCGAACGTTTAGGCGAGATCTAAAAAATATGTCCGACACATTCACTCAAAACGCTTACTAAAATGCGATAATAGAAATGTTTTTATGACAACAAATTAATGTGTTATTATAACTCGATATATTATTGTTAGTTCTATACGAAAAACAAATACTTTTATGACAATTGTGTTTTTATTTATTAAACTGAACATATAGGTACATACATATGTATGTAAAACATATAATTGAGGGTAAGTAAATTGTAAAATTAAGAGAATTATTTACAATAGATGTATATGTTTGTAAATGAAGTTAATTATCAAGTTCAAATATCACGACATTTGAGACAGATTAACCTTTATGTTAATCAAACGGCTACCAAAGCCAAACGGGCTACCCGACAATGAGTGGTCACTGTCGCTTATGATCACTGAACACCGGAGAAGTTACTAATGCATGCCTGCTTAGAAGAAGATTTTTTTGTAAAACCCCAAGTCATACAAACAATCCAGAAGAAAGTTCTTACCACATTTTACAAATAAAAACAAACAACTTTGACTAAAAACAATCCAAGCTATTTTCCCTATAAAGCAACTAGACAGACTTATATCGCGTCCCTATATACCTACCTTATATTGATAATACACTTGGCCTGTACAGTTAGTTACATTAAGCAATTAATTACTAAAATACCGCCTTTGATACATTCAATGTACAGGTTGGTTTGGTTATGAACTACTTTGTTATCAAGACTTATGTTGAGTAGCAACGACCGGTGTTAGTACGGCTGGACGCGCACGTACTTACCTGGCTGCGATACAAGAATTCAGTTTTTGTTTTATAAGCGAGAACCCTTCACGAATAAAATGTTACAAGTTCACTCGCGTCCGCGTAAGGAACACAAGCGAATGAATAAAAATTATATATAAAACACATTCATTCGCATAAAAAAAAATATTGATAATTAAATTCGACGTTGTATCCACATAATTCATAAACATTCGGAAGCTTAATCCTTTCGTAGTGGTAATAAACAATTAACGAAACGAGGTGACACCGCGGGCGGTCACTTGTTTAAGAGCATATCACAGTGGGCTTAATAGCTCGGGCTGTAATCTCGAAAAGTTTGACGTGAGCTTAGAAAAAAGTAGAGAAATCACGCTTTCGAAACAAAGAGGATTAAACAAAAAACCATATAAAATTACACTGAGTTACTTGAAAAAAAAAATATAGGGTCGTGAACACATCTTTGACGGGAGTAACAAACTCGATGCTCGCTTTAGTTTATTTCGAGCCGCGCCGCGCACCCGATAGGATTTTGATCGATGCCTTTTAAAATGAACACCAGATTGAATAATTGATTTATATATTTATATAAAAGAGACTTGATTTATATATTTATTTCTCTGCCTTTTTTATTATTGGGATTCGTCTAATCTGATACTGATTGGCGTTTATCTAAGCGTTTAAATATTCATTAGTTGATAACAACTTGTTGTACATAAATAATAGTGAACTACCCGGCTTTATGATCTTCATTGAATCTGTTCGGTACAGTTTTATTGTACTGCGGGCCGTTTGAATTTGGAACATGCTGTGTGGGTGTCGGCTTGACTGTTAACACTCGTGAACAGACCTTGACATTTTGTTTATAAGACAATGCAATAATAGAACAGTTTTAATATGCATTTATGCAACGTTATATGTGTAATGAGCTAATACAAATGTGATGTTAGAAAGCTACTCGGATACAATGGCAAATTTCCTATATAATTCTCGGTTAATAAAATATACTTTGTTAATTTTATATACGCTTCATTAGTAGATGATTTAGACACTAGATTTAATTATTAATATGTCGTCACGCGACGTCCTGACCCCTGTAAGTAGGTACTGCAAGGTTTCATTAGGAATAAACTTGTATGAAAAAGGTCAATGACATTTTAGAGTAGAACCCCAATATTACTGTAGTATAAAATTAACGATGGTGGAATATAACGTAAATATAAACGAAACATCACGTCTGTAATCCCCGAAAAGTAAGGCAGAGGAGTGTCGTAGGTACACTCCCAGGTTTCACCGGTTAATATGGGATAGAGAACAAGAAATTATAGACACCTTACATACTAAAGGCGTTACTTAGTACCTACATTATATTCCAAGCCTATTTCTGCTTAAGGATGACTATGTCCGTTGTGAACTTACATTCTTTTATATATATTCACATAAAGTATATTCACTGGAATACTGCTTTATAAAATGAAAACCGTGTCTGCAATAAAAATGGGTCCAAGTGAATCTTGTCCGTTGATAGAATAACGAATTATGTACCTACAGGTCCGAGCCTCTGTACAAGAGTGGACTCACAAATTTATCTTGTATCACTGCCTATGTGCAGTCATATATTATTGGTTTATAACATTAAAATAAAACCACTAACACGTGTAAAATTTAACGAGTATTATTACAAACTGTAACCGGTGATGTAATGTAAAACAATGTAATTATTTCAATTATTTCAAAAGATAATTAGTGGCAGCTAACTATTTGGAAATTCATAATAAGGTATTAAAATCTAGAACACATTCATGTATGTTTTAATAACGCCTAGACTTTCACAACTTGTTTATATTTTCTTTTCATTTTTATCGAAACGCAAGAAACTAGCGAATACGACAAACACTCGCTTATAAAGAATACACATTTATACCTAACGTCTTAATTTTTTTTTACCAGGCCATCAATCAAATATTGCGCTACTACTGGCATGTTCGTTGAAACTGTGAAATATGTGAAGGACCTATGGATTAAGCTATTGTGTGATCATTAAAAATGAAGCTACGACAGGATATAGACACAACATATGTACCTCCGGCGGAAACGTGTACGTACACACACACATAGACGGCTTATCGAAGGCTAATCGATAGCCAGCGCTCGCGCATCTCGAGCCGCATTCAAATTTCGAACGCGGACCGTCATGGCGGCCAATTGTAACCGAAAAAGCATACCATCATATCACGAGCACTCAACACTGACATTGATTTGCTAGTACTGTTGAAAGTTATGTAATTCCAAATTAGACGCAATTATGTATATTCAGCGAATGTTAGAAATAGAATAGGTAATCTTGCTATAAACTGTCATTCTTTGGGGAATGCGAATTAAATACATATAACTACTCGTATCTAACCTGTAACGTATGTTATATATGCGTAGAGAAATATTACCGGTATTATATTTCAATAAAACATAATATTTTTGCTTGTATTCTAAATAAATATCACACAAACTCAAGGGACTTCCACTTGTGCATTTTTTAAAACAAATAATGCTAGCGACATCTTTTTGCAAGTAGTGTTACTAATTTGATATTTTACTATTACCTATGTACGTATATTATTGATAAGTTCAAATATAGGTTTGAACATTTAAACAAAATATTAACATGATTATAAATGATATTCAGTGCATTACTCTCATTTAATCGAAAGATATAAACTGTGAGAAACTCTCCTTATTAT
>DWDU01003940.1:0-11182 GCA_018245575.1 Jemadia suekentonmiller
CACTATGGAATAGGTGGTGAGCCTATTGCCATGCACCGGGCACAAATCCAAACTCCGAGCCACTACTAGAAAATCTACATTTAAACAAATCTGATACTGGTATTTAAACCCGGGTCCTCCCGACCGGCAGTCGCGCCTGCAATCAACAAGGCAATTACTTTATATTAGTATTACGTTAAAGCCTTCCGCCGTCTACATACATAGCCAATATTAATGTCCATTATGTACTTAAAAAAAACTAAAATTGGTTTTTTCTAGTACATCTACCCACACAAGTGGTTATTCTATTACCGCCCTTTGAAGTGTTAATTGAAAAATATTTGACCCTAGCGTATGCAGTAGTGCAGTGTTGCGTAGCGCCGGGCGCAGCCTTGCGCGCAATATACAAATTTCTCCCACTAGATGACAGTTATGAAAGTAATTGTACATAATAAGAGAGAAACTTAAATAAAACTCGAAGTCATGTAAACATGTATGGTGTTAAGTGGTTGCCTTGTTGGAGTGCTTGCCAATACCACTGCTAATCGAGACTTCCTGGGTTTGATGCCCGGGTACTATCGAGTTTTTCTAACCCGGATTTGTACCCGGTATATTACAAAATTCACACACACTAGTCCTGGTGGGACGTAAAACATAAGCGCATACCAAGTATAAAATTATAACGTAAATGAAAATGTTACTAATTCGAATTATTTTAATATTTTACAACTTTTATGGTACATATTCGAAAAAATATACCTTTCGAAATTTAAATTTTTTACCACACTTGATAAATTACCAAACTTCTGAGAGTAGGTATGTGGTTTTCGCTGATAAGTGACTGTTATCTACTCTTCACATAAATTTTAATTATATCGTATTTTAATTATCCGTATAACATTCGTAAAGTAATTAAATTACTAGAGCAGATTACAATAACACTTTCGTTCCTCATTCATAAACATTTTGTTTTTTAACAAATTTATGTATTAGGTTGACTCACGCAAGGAAAAAGTTGTTCGTTGCAAGAATTTTCTATGAACTGTTGAACGAAATGGTTAATGATTTCAACTGCTGACCTGGGATTTGTGTGTTCGATTTCCACCTGACACAAATATAATTAGATGTAATGGGTACCCGTGTTTGTTTCCAGACGTACAATTATACATACGAGCATGTAGATATTTATATAGATATGTTTATCAGCTGGCTGGTTACAGCAGTACAGGTTTTGCTTAGGCTGAGTTCAGATGGTTGTATGTAGATCTAAGGTATTAGATATATTGCTATTTATAAAACGTTAAGACGTGGCAAATATATGTGGTCAAAAAGCAGAACTTAGCAGAGAATTAGCTCTCTAAATTGTTAATTCGCTGGCCATATCAGCTAAAGGACGGGCAACAGGTTACTTGGCTAGATGCCATGACCATCTGTTAGGCTGAAGTAACGCGATGATGGTGAAAACGTAGAAATCGTTACTTTGAATCCTTCGACAACGACAATAATTTCATTACAACAATTGCATATAAATCACATATACATATTTATGCAAATACATTTCTATTCCTAATTTTATATCAACATTAAACAATATAGCATTATCAAATCGTAATTCCGGATTTTCCGTATCTATCAAATATTAAGCTTCAAACGGGTCAATTTTACAGTGTTCCGAATACGTTAATTAATTTGCTGAATTCGGTTGATTTTTGTACATAAAGCATATATGAACAGCCGCATATGGGCCACACTGCGTTATCAATTAGCTATGGTGCTATTGAAGCGGACAAAACTGAAGAGATAGAGAATATATTTTACCAAGCTGTCAATGAACACATGCAAAATTTAACATAGAACATTTATATCAAAAATTACATTAAGAAATAAACACGCAAAGAGCTATTTATTTTTATAAAGTATAAAAGGTACTTCTAGATACAATCTATAAGTCTCAGCAATCATACAACCTTTATATTGGATATCATTAATTTCATTTACGCGTGATATCTTGTATACAATTTATAACAGGCTCCCCGGACTGCATTATAGGCACAACGCAAAACAAATTCACTACGGATGTGAAGCGGAATGAATTAAATTTAATTGCACTTAACAGAACGTCGAACATTTTGAAGAATATTCAGTTACTGGATAATATTAAAACACTCAATTTTTGAATAATATCAAATAGTTTTTTACATGCCGTTAAAAAGAAATCATTCCACAAAGTAAATAGTTAATTCATAAGTGACTTTATAACATATGTTCTGCAATAGTATTATGATCAGTGAGTATTGATAAATAAAAAGTATTTTCTTGTAAAACTGATCGAGAGGTCCTAGGTCCGGTGCTCGTGTCGGGTACTGTGTTGTTTTTCTAGATGTAATTTCGACTAATCGCTGGCGCTCTGGGTTTGTGCTCAATGTATAGCAATAGGCTCACCCTCTATTCCATACATATACGCAATACGGGACGTAAACGCAATTTGTTTAACGAGAGAGTGTGTAGGTACTACATTCCTCTGTCGAACTTTTTGGGGATTGCCGGCGTGATGTTACTTCTTTTGTAAAACAATATAAAAAAATAAAGCGCTCCTTAATTGAATGTATTATAATCAACTTCGCTTAAGAAGACCGGCAACGCCAGAGAAGTCGATAATCCTTTACTGACCTAACAGAGAGCCTTAGGTAGTATTTTCGAAGGGCTGTACGAGTCCAAAGGAGTCTTAGAAAATAAAATAAAATTAGTAGGTGTGTGAATCGCTACCATTCGAACGGTGAAGTAATTATCTTTACAAAATGTATATTTATGTGTGTATGAATATGTATGGGTGTGTCCTTGTCTGCATGCGTGAATGCATGCGTGCGTGTGTGCATGCGTAGGTGCGTGCGTGGGTGCGCGCGTGTGTGCGCGCGTGTGTGCGCGCGTGTGTGTATGAGAGAGAGCTTATACATATGACGCATATCATACGCGTTAGAGATCGCCAATCAGTTTTATTAAAACATTACTTTGACAATAATTTAATTTAGATTAATCTTCACTTTTACTACGATAAAATCAAAAAAAAAATCAGAAATTTTAATATCTGTAGATAGGTGAAACAGTAACTTAAAATAACATCAAAAAACCATTACAATATTTTTTACGAAGAAAGATAACAAGTTTCTTTATAAAGATAGACAATTGAAGATAACAACATATAATTAATCTCGCCTTTATAAATTTCTCAAGATATTACCAAAAAAAATATTGTATTTAGAATTTAATTTTCCTTGAAAGAATGCGAATGAAGCTGTTTTTTGGTGGATTATTTACAATGGACTTAACCACTCGTCTATCTACCTCTTGCGGATAACAGTATGATATTTGGCCGCGACATGGACTGTTTTCGACCATCAATATAATCAGTTTAACAAAGCCCTTCTGTTCTTAATTGCCTCATATTAACGCATTAATATTTCTTACATGAACACAAATGTATGTATTAGTATATGTTATTTATATACATAGGAAAATAAATCTTATATACATACACAAAAGTAAATCTTATATAAGTAGCACATCGTTCAACAATTATTATAGTTATTAAAGAGGCTCACGACTTGTTATATAAGACGTTATATATATGTATAACACAACTCGTAAACGAAAGCATTACACTCCTCTAGGCAGTGGTACTCCCCAATTGAATGGGCACCCATACAAGGAAACATCTTCGTTACATTATACAAAACGTAAACGAAAGTCCCGTTTTAATCCACATTTAATTAAATTAAAAACATTCCCCTGTTTCCTCGCAAAGTTACACCATTTAGTGGAATGTCGAAGGCAGATCTTATATTTAGTGCCCGTTGATATCATTATTAAGATACTGATCCCTTCGCGAATATTTGACATTGCTCGCTGAAGTTGGATACTTAATTACACCTCAACATTGTTGCCCCGGGTCGTCGCCCGGCGCGTGGGGCTCGGCCACCGCGCCCTGTTCTATGACTGATGAAAAACTACCCCATTTAGGATGTTATTCCACTGCCAACGAGTAACGATTTGTGCTGGCAAATGTAAAATACATTTTATATGATCATCAACTACCATCTCGATCAGCTGTTGAACATCTGTCGTCGCTTAGAATGTAACGAGTTAAGGCTTAAGATTTAAGGGTCAACCTCATGTTTTATGTTATTCCTAAGCTACACATGGAGCAAAATTCCAAACACTAGTTGTTTAGTTTCGTCCAGGGTCGGGCAATATTAGGTTTTTTTACCTTAGATTTTCTAGCAGTGGCTCAGTCTGGATATGTTCCCGGTGTATGGTAATAAACTCGCCACCTATTCCATATTGGTACGTAAGCGTAACTAGCGAGACGTAGGAATTACACTTCCCCGCCTACGCTTTCGGGGACTACTTTACTTGTACAGGTTGTAAAAAAATCTATCTCGATTTCGTCTTTGAATACTCCATTACATCAATTCCCTATGTCTACTAAATAACATTCTTCCGTTAACTAAATGTCAACAACAGGTGGCCTTCGTGCAAGTTTGTTGCTTTAATATCAACAAAGTTTTCAAAGCTAGAACTACATGATATGTTATTATAACGAAGATCAAAGTATAATTCATTAATGTATTTTTTATTTCTTCATAAGGGCCAATGTCAGAAGCGGCTGTATACTTGTGGCTTCTGCACACTAAGAACATTGACAGTAAACTATACATCATCAATATTTTTATAAGCTTTGATACTATAGGATCGTAGTATCTTCCCACGATCCACCGCTCCAACTCTACGTCCCACCGCGTGGTGGGCCTATTATCAAATATCGAGCACAAGTCCAGACTTCAAGTTGTTACTGCAAAATTTAAGTTAAAAAAATTCCATAGTTCCCAAACGAACCCAGGTCCTCTCGCCCTATTGTTGCGCTTGCTATCACAAGACCACCGTGACAGTCAGTATTATAATATGTATTATAATGTTTTAACGATTGAAAATATGAAAAATGAGTGTAAACGAACCTTAATACACTAGTGACATCGAAAACCGTCCTACGTCATCGTATCGTCAGCCAGCCCACGCGCTGTGCAGTATGTCACTTGAATGGTTTCCCATAAAACGAGTGCTAACAACAGGTAACATATTTTTACCCTCGTCCCAAGTAATAACTGTTCATAGTATGGTCATAAATTAACATAACATTCTCAGGAGCAGCAATGGAAGCAACGTAATAACAAGTACTAACTAATATTAACTAGTACTGACTACATACTGCACTCAGGCTAAAATACTTGTGTACTACTTGGATTAATGTTCTTGCAATCCCATTCTAACAGTGGTAACAAGTAGGTACCAGTAGATTTTAACTAACAAATAGTCTTATTAACAATTTGTCTGAAATAACTGACATGGCGTTCCTTATAGAGATCGGTCGAATATCCATTGACGGTAATAGCCACTCGAGACTGCTGTCTGCTCGTTTTCTACTTTCCTGATGTAAAAAGAAGTTGATTTTGAACGCATCTAATGATTTTATATTAAAGTTTCTGCCACACTTAATTTAATACTACTACCATTTATTTTAATAGGGTGCATGAAAGGCACTCCAAGAGCGGCGACTATGTCTAATTAAGTACGAACATATATTGCCCGGCGCACCCTGGACTGAACATTGCGACTAATCCTTTCACCACGATGGCTGATCAGTCACGAACACTTATCGAGTCGACGAAGAAGAAATCTTTATTTAATAAAACAACCGTTCGGATATACTATTTTAATCATATATACAATTCGATTACAACCACGAAACCTTCCACCATTTCTGTTCATATTTCCTCAACGAAATAACTACGAAACTTCACCACTACAGTCGATATGCACTACATCAACGACGAGAGCGAACTTGATATCAGTTAAGCTGAACAAATCCGATTATCGAGTCTGTAGTTTTATACAATACACAATGTTCGTTAGCATCTACTCCTATTTACATAGGGATATAAGGAAATGTACGTACACTTGCTGAAACTCTATATCTGGGAGAGTGCAATAATGGACGGTGTCGTAGTGTGTTTGGTGATCGATAGAGTTGGATTATGTATATGTTACAGAAGTAGCGAGCTGATGCACTGGCTGGTGCTAAGTGGATATCCAATGGATTCTTGAATACCACCGTTCCTCGTTACCACCACATCGGGTAAATGTAAATTTGTTGAATGTATCCTGAAAATATTGTCATTCATAATTATACTGCAATTGTATCTGTACTCACGAAAACATTGCTAATTAGTTTCGCATAAATTTTAATTTACAATTGCAACGGAAACATCCCGCCAATAAATCATCGTCAATTGCTACAGACGCTAAAACATATTGCTTATTAAATAATTTATAAATAATTGAGAAGGTAGTGATTATAAGCGACGATTATTAATTCATTTATAAAATTGCAATTATTACATGAAATATTGTCCGTACAGTTAAATCACTTGCATTAATGACACTTAAAAATAAAGCTAATAAAATTAATTTGGACAGTGATTATATAGGCGACAAATACTAATTGACTCACGGAATTACAATAGTGACATACGTAAAATTTAGTATTTATAACACGATAGCGTCATTCCTGTAATATTTTATTGGTGCGTAACCTCATTAGTTCAATGAACTATAATTGACATACCGACTGACCTGCCAATTAAACAGGGGTACATATATGCTGTTTATTCTTTTTTGTAAGCGATCATGCACGCTGTGAGTACTAACAGGAAACTGTATCTCTTCACGATGTTACGAAACATGAAACGAAGAATATTACCTTACCTCAAGAATTCAGTACTATTCTTGTCGCCAAAATCAATGAGGACTATACCGGTAGCCTCTAATTCAGTCCGATTATAATTCCGACCGCTTACAGTGGCAACCGAAATACGGAAAGGACCATAAAACAATTTCCCCATCCAACCACACCCACTGAACATAACGATCAATTTATCAAACTATTCATTTGCAACACTCCAATGTTGTTTCGATTTTAGTAGATCTTTTTACATTACACACAATGCAAGGATGGAATAAAAATGACAAGTTCAATTACAGACACACAACGATGCATATGACGTATGTACACAGAATTATATTGGCCTTATTACAAGCAATTGACGTATCGTCTCGTACACCACACCATAATAATCACAGTGAATCACAAAATGTATCTATTATATTTTGCTCAAAAATATAAATTTAGTGTTGTATAACATTTAAATAATAGCCGAAAAAATACGAATTTAATCGATGATTACTAAAAATCAATCTAAATACATCCGCTTTGATGCAACGCTAAGAAGAAGAAAGAAGAAGTATTAATGGCATAACCATTTCGCCGACGTATGTACGTACGTTAGGTTCGTTAGATATTTGCAACATTTATAGCGTTTTCGAAACGATCTCAGTTTATAAAATAGAACGGTAATAGTATTTTGTTTTGGCTTGATTCACATTTTTTACCGGCACTTTCAAATTTTTTCAATAAGTCTTCAAGCAAACGCCTATTTAAACTGGTAGCATATTGATGAATCTTCTAATAGTGCTAATGGGCGACTGTGACTGACTCATATTAGTTTTAATAAAATATACATTCATCTGAACATTATCTGTAGTAGCTAGATAGTTTTTCGTATAACGCTGCGTAACTTATTAAGATAATAATGAATACCAACAATGATAAAATGTTCTTTAAATCCACTGTAATACCGTCAATTCTCAAAGTTATAAAGTTTCTACTATACTTCAGAACAAGGATCGTTGAAAAAGAGCGATTCAAGGTTTTTACTAATGTATATAATTCACAAAGTAAACGTCCAATAAATTTACTCTAAAAATGCTATTAATAATCCCTCGATATATTTTTTTAATAGTGGAAGTATGTTAATATTTAAATCTTCAATGACCAAGACCAGTTAATCGCTATTTGCGCGCTTCGCAATACGCGTAACTCAAAATCCATTTAACGCTCATTATTCAGCTATTCCGCAAACATATTAAATTACGCACTAATTTTAGAATAATTCAAAAATTATAACATACATTATACCTTATTTTTAAAACATACCGTAACTGACGGAAGCGAGGATCAAAACTGCGCACGTTATCAGCCTCATTTTTCCTTCTCAACACGCACCTACACAACTTACGCCGTCATAAAGTCACTTACGACAGTCTTACTTAAGAACGACCACGCTGGTCGGCCGGCCCCGCGACGCGAATGGATGTGGCTGGAGAAATATCCTGGAAAACTTTTACGCGGCGCTCAGTGAAGATCGCCGTTTGAAGCGACCCGCGTATGTGAGTACGTGTCTGGAACTACCGCGGACACCGGGTACGATGGCTAGGCGACCTTTGACACGCATGCGCGCCTCACTGACCCCATCTGAACGAATTAAACTTTTCAAAAGATTAATCGTGTCATTTCTCGTCGATTTGTATGAAATTTACAGTCCATTATGCAAAGGATTCGCTGTGAGTGCGACCCACCGAACGAACCCGCTTTGTATTATTGCATTTTTTGCCAATTTATGAACAATGTTTTGTGGTAATTGTTAATTTCTTTTCGTATTTGATAAAGTACGGGTTGAACTTCTCACTTTTTTAACTTTTGAATATCATAAAGGCGAAGGTGTAGGGGGTGAATTCAAGAATGAGGAATACGACGCGAGGAGATGGAACTTTTACTATTAAAAATTCTAATCTTTATTAATAACGGGTACTATTACGAACAGTTGTATAGGTATATTGCATTACTTCGCTAAATAAACAGTTAATTAAAAGATGATCGTTTTTCGGAAAGACATGTACCTACATAATCTTGACTAATATTAGCTGACTAATAAAAGTAATGATATATTCATATTATCATATTAAACATATCATTATTTTACTCGTTTTATGATACTTGATGTATTACATCCCCGGGACTTAATAAAGCGCCTTTATTTTTCTTTTGAGGTACAGAAATAATAGTTGAAGATACAAGTAGGGTTGAAGCGATCTCCGTCGTCCATAGATGCTGGTTCTACGTAAGATCAGTCATGGAGTCCTAATGACTAGTCTAAGTAGGAATTATTCGTGTCGTAGTACAACCACTTAGGTATCTCACTGCGAATCAGAAGTCAACAACAAATTTAAACATCAACACTATATGCACGAACTAACTCTAGGTACGGTTTTCTACCTATTTGTAATTTGTGTTTGACTTTGATACATTTAATTCTTAGTATATAGTATATTTTAATATATGGGAAATTGTAGTACTCATATGGTACATTTTAGTATGTAATAAAAAGGATTAAGTTCATGTAAAAAGCTACTCGAATTGGTCTTTTTAATTATGTATATGTAGAATTTATTCATTTAAAATCAATCGAGTAATGATTTTATTTTTAAGTATCTATAATTGGAAAGCTGAGAGTCCCACAAAGTCAAAGCGTACATAACAACGTAGATAAAATACATCTAAATAACCGCTTAATTAGATTAAAATTGTATGTTAAATATATTACGTATACTTTACATTTACATAACATAGCATTGACGGCAATGTATATAGGTGGCCAAGACGGAGCCCGTCTGCAGAACTCTGCCAAGTAATTTCGGGTCAGTAAGCGAGCGGCTCATAAGTTGCACGCTTGGACGAGTTACGGCTGCGTCCTGCCAAAATCTGCTATATGCGTCACCCCTCATACCACTGACCCACTAAGATGTTACAACACATGTAGCGATATCATGATGCGGTCATGATTTTCATCTTGTGCTTGAGAGTGCTTCGATAGGCTTCATACTTCATACTTTAACAAATAGTTTCTATTAATTGGCAATCTTAGGGCATGGCCATTGAACCAAAGTGTTCAGTTGGTAGTAATCGATAATGCATGCTTAGTAGTTTTGAAGGAAATTTTATTTGTACTATTTAAAAAATTCATTTCAATATTACAAGTGGTCAACGTCTAACATCTACGCAAACCATTTTACATATTATAATTTTTAAAAATATCTCGCAGCATCTCCACACAAGGCCATTTAACCTCAAAGTAAATTAATTAAATGTTAAAAGTTGAATTTATTAAAAGTCAAAAAGGATTCCGAACATTATTCTCCTGCGCCTTTTACCTAAGCTTTTTTTTATCTCACAATAAGTTAATTTCTGACATCTATGTGGCATATATACGATAAAAGCATAAATTTGTATATTTAATATGATCTTGCGAATTTTACTTTATAACGAAGAAAAGGTTTTATATTCAGAACTGGAGCCACTACATGATTTAATATTTTCTCTTCGCATTTATTTTATAACATTGATATTGTGTAAAGTAAATAGAATTATAACTATTAATAGGTACCATGACTATGTGGATGTTAATCTTCCAGAAGGGAGCCATATCCAATAATAGAACGATGAAAGGCTTTGATGATAATGGTAGGCATTGCCAGCTGCATACACGTTTGAATATCACCGATAAACGATATGAATATTTCTTTCTTACCCAATACCGAAACATTTATACATAAATATGAAAAGTTATTATCAATAATTACATAATTGTTATCGTATAAATAGAACCATTTTTCAAAATTGCATCATCCGCTCCCAAAGTGAACCCAGACAAAAGTAAATAACGATCAGTTTCAGTATTGCCATTATGATAATGCCGATCTTAACTTAGACATAAAATGGCATATGACAGTGCATTTAGAGTTTAATAATATTGGCATGAGACATGAAAAGTCTAGACGGTGTGGAATTTTCACATTAACAATTCTAATATTATCTTTGTCATATCCTATTTTAAGATTAAATATCACTTGCTGTATAAAGTAAGACTTCGTGTGAAAATCTTATTCTTAGGTAACATAACATCATCACACCTGTAATCCCCGAAGAGGTAGGCAGAGGAGTGTAATACACTCTCACGCTCCACCAGTTACATCCTTCGGGGATTGTAAGCGAGATGTTAAGTTTAGGCTCCGCGATGGTAAATAGTTATGGTCATTACATGTCAACATTTTCTCCAAATATGACTGAAAATCTGTCTAGAGACCAATGTAAATTAGAACCGGGTGGGTTTGCGCACTTTACGACACTATCACTCATACATAGCAACCGGACCTCGTTTAAATGTAATTTCGTTATTGATCCCTCGACTGTTTC
>DWDU01003941.1:0-11181 GCA_018245575.1 Jemadia suekentonmiller
GTTAGGGAATAAGGTTGATAAGAAAATTGGACCTTATCACGAGGGAGATACACTGGTGTTGAGTTGCCTCGTTATAGGAGGTATGTATTTATTATTATAAAGTCCTATAAAGTAAGGTAACGGTCTACTTGTGATTTATCGGGCTGGCTGATCGCGGTGTGGCGCGGCCTGCCTAGGCACGGCTATATGACCTAGCCGCCATCAGGCAACAGTGTAGGTGGTGCGAGAAGCCGCACTCGAAACCCAACCCGGTTGCCCAGCGTAGGGATTACAGGCAAAATTCCCTCAGCGGAAGCTTATATCCAGCATTGGACCTAGACGGGCTGGTGATGTGATTTATCATTATCATCTTCATCCCTATTAACCTTATTTTTCATTCACTAACGGAAGGGTGTTCACGCAGTATGAAAAAGTTGTTTAATTTATTTATAACAGCACGATTTAATTAAAACAGTTTAAATTATCACAGCTCGGCTTTTATACCTTTGTTCTGCAAATTAAAAACGACACAGTCACTGGCTGTACATTGTTACTGTACATTACTCGCTGTATAAGTTATTAGCCGTTCCCCCGTGTATGCAACAAAGACATTTCATTCTACTGAAATTGCAATGTACAGCAAATAATTAGATACATAAAATATATCGTTACAACTGTGCTGAAAGATAACCTCGCTAGCTTTAAGAGTCCTTTCAAACACACCGGCTCACAGAGCAAAGCCATTATTATTTTTAGCCAAATAGCCAGAATTTTAGCGCTTTTTAATAGTCAATTTTTATATTTCAATTTCTTTGTAGTGCTCCCGAGCATACTCTTGCCATAAACCAATTGAAATGTGAAAATAGACTTTACTGAAATGTGGTTAAGTTCTAATTTAAATACAACTAAAGTCTGCTCTGCTCTCTGAGCTGCTGTATGTGAAGGGAGCCTAAATGGTACCTTCTACATTTCCACTATATAATATGTACATGTACATACATATGAAAAAGTCAGTTGTATATGTATTTATTTAATTATCTGGTAATTTATTGTCTCGTAAGCACCGGGATTTTGGTTAGCCTGTAATCACACTATTTATATCTATAAAATAAAACATGTCTATTTACACGTGTAAATAGTATGCAGTTTACTGAATTATACGTACATATTAAAACAAGTTTCTTATGTCGACATGTTTTACCTGTCAATTATGACGCGATAGCACCTGTTATTATACAAACACACTTAACCCGTTTCAAATTCCACACTTACATACGATTACGCGTATTTCCCATAGCGGTAGGCAGAAACTACGCGTTTCCATCGGACACGATGATTGCAAACATCCTGAGCTCTAACCACAATTTAAATACGTACCTACATGTAATACTCTGCATTGCATCTCTCATTTAATACCAGTTTTATCAATTCATTATAAAGTTGAGTCCGTTAAAAAATAATTAAACTCCTTATCCAATATTGCGATCTAAGTAAGTCATTTACATGTTAGCGAATTTGGGACCGACTTCTGATAAAAGTCTCTCCCCGCTGATACCTCTTTGTTCCGAGTGTCTATTTGCCCTTATATAATGACTAAGACGATTTTGTCATTAGCTGCTTCTACATTCAATATGTTAATAGACATAGCTGGACAGGTCTGTTTTACATATATCGTTCCTATAATCGTTTATTAGGCAATTTAGAAATGCTAATTTTATTTTCCAATTACTATTTTCTAATTATATTTACTATATCAAAGAAAAAATTCTAAATATTAGTAGAAAAAGATGTTTTAAATGTTACACGTTTTTAGTTTTTTGTTAAGTCATCTTGGTTGCGCTCGCAAGCAGACTCGTTAATACAACGTAATTACTTTTAGACAAATAAAATTATGATTAACTATTACTACGTAACCTTACACCTTAAAGTTCCAAAGAAGTAGGCAGAGAAGTCTAGTACACTCCCATATTTCACCAGTTACGTTTACGTTTTATCATGGAATAGAGGGTGAGCCTAATGCCATACACCGGGCACCAATCGACATACTGAGCCACTACTAGCTGCGCATACCCGACTGCGCATTTGAACCCAGAGCCTCTCGCACGGCAGTCACACTTGCGACCACTGAAAAAACGAAACAATGTCAGCATCATTGTCAGCCTATTACAGTCTCCTGCTCTACATAGGCCTCCCTTGATGGGTTATGCCCATAATCCCCACGCTGGGCCAGCTGCAGGGTATTTAGCTAGGTTTTGTTGCCGCTTACGACGCCCCGTATTCTGGCATGGGGTTCCGACACGTAATCCGAATTCACGGCAACCAATTTAACATAACGTAATAAATTACTTGCATGTTCCAGGCCGTCCACCACCTCGTGTCAGCTGGTATTCTGGTGATGTGTTAGTGGACGCTTCAGACGGCATCAGCGACATCCCAGGCGTGAGGGAGAATGAGTTGTACCTGCCACTGTCGCGCGACCACACCGCGCCCCTCTCGTGTAGAGCCACGAACACCCAGCTGACAGGACCTGTAGCTGCTGTTTTGCAGATCGAGTTATACCGTAAGTTAACTCCATAAAAGTTAAACTTAAAAGTTCTGCAAACTATATCGTGTGACGTATGAAAGGGCTTGGTTTAGGTATATCAAATATATCTTCATTATAATTTTATAACAGATATTTTTATAGTTATTTAAAAAAGAAGCGAAAATTTACTACCCCCTATTCTCCAAATACACAAGTTAGACTTGACGGCTCGACTGTCTTGTTCGTCGTGTTGGTTGCAAACGCAACTGCCGATCGAGAGGTCCCAAGTCGGGCACTATTGGCCTTTTCTAACTTACATTTTGTAGGAGTGGCTCGGAGTCTGGATATGTACCTACCTGGTAAATAGCAATTGGTTTCTCATCGTTCTCCTCACTCGTGCTAATTATTTTGTTTGCTATTCTTCCAGTTCCAGCCTACAATGTGACGATCCATTGGGTGAAAGGCACTATAGAGGATATCCTGCAGGCCGGCAAACCGGCGATAGTCCAGTGCGCTGCGTACGGCTCCTACCCTCCACCCGAACTGTCCTGGTGGTTGGACCATCGCCATCTCACGCAGCATAGCAATCAGGTTTTATTTCCATCACGAATGATAGAATTATCAAGTGATCTTGTCGTTTGGCCGTCGTATAACGACTTTGCGGAGTGTTCATACCCACGTCTCCTATGTTAGGCTTTACTTTTATCGACTTTTCAAACCCATCAGATCTGACTGTATAGAATCCTACCTGTTCACCGGATATAATTTTAAATGCTAATGCATCCACCTCGAGTGGTTTCTAGTGCGACTGCCGATCGAAAGGTCCAGGGTTCAAATCCCGGGTCAGGAGTTATTGGATTTTTCTGACTAGAATTTTTGGTTAAAAATTTTAGTAGTGGCTCGAAGACTGAATTTATTTATTATGATATATGGGGCGAATACATAACTGGTGAAACGTGGGACTGTACTACATTCCTCTAGCCACCTCTTCAGGGATTACAGGCGTGATGTTACGTGTATATATCTTATGTCAATCAATAAATGTTTCAAACTTTTTCGCCATAGCCGGCGTGGCATACTGTGGCCTAATCAACAACGATAGAAAGATAATGATAATGAAATATATTTACCGACAAGCGATCAGGTAGCATTAACATAGGCGCTGCCCAGCTTTGAATCGGACTCCATGTGTGCATTATACTAAGGTTATCTCAATTGCATATATGTGTATTACAGAGCTGGGTGGAGTCCACGAGCGCGGCTATATCGTTTCTGCAGTTGATGCCAGCAGTGGCCGACAATGGCGCCACGTTGGCGTGTGTCGCCACAAACACAGTGATGGCGCCAGGTCGCGACTCTAAGGCGGATGTCATCATCCTGAATGTTACTTGTAAGTATTTAAAATCAAAATTTTCAATTATGAGTACAAAAAAAAGCACGTCACATATGAATGTAGATATTTGGCACTCGGTACCCCCTGCCTATCCCTTAAGGTATCTGTCGTTATGATGTAATATCTCATAGTAGAGTATTAAAAGATTTGTACACATTTTCAGATAGCCCAATAGTGGAGGTGTCGAAGGTGGGAGACGGAAGACTGAATGAGGTGGTCGAGCTGGATCCACTGCATTTGGAATGTGAAGTGAAAGCGAATCCGCCTATAGAACAGTTCACCTGGTACTTCAACGTGAGTTCTATTTATTGACAAATTTAGCAATAAATAGTAATAGAAACTAGCAGTTGAACAATATTAACACTCCTCTATCTACCTCTTGGGGGAATACAGGCGTGTATATATATGTCCATTATAAGCTTTATTATGAATCTATACATATATATCTCTCAATTAGTGTTAATAAAGTAAATTATTAGTCATACCTATATAATAGTCAAATTAATACCTATAGTCGTAGCAACTAATTATTGTCTTCAATAAAGAATACAATTATTATTATTACAGTTCGTACTAATCTTCTGTGCGGTTACCATTTAAATGGCTAAACAATACATAATGTAGACATTCACACATTACCTCTTCATTGTTTAATTGACTCTCAGCATCATCCCTTAAGGTCTCGAGATGATATGAAACTTTATTGTACTGGTCCAGGATATAGAGATCAGGCCGGACATTATCTGGGGCTACAACACATCCTCACGAGACCTGCTCGTGGAGGAGACGCGGAGGAGGCACGCGGGCCGGTACTCCTGCTCCGCCAGGAACAGCGTCGGAGAGACCAGAGCCGAACATATCATTATCACTGTATATTGTGAGCAATATATTCCTTTACTGGCTGTGTCCGCGACCTCGTTCGCGTGCAATTTTAATTAATTGAAAGTAGCCTAAGTTACTCCTTATTACATCAGCTCTCTGCCAGTGAAAGTCCCGTCAAAATCGGCCCAGCCATTCCAGAGATTAACCGGAACAAACAGACAGACAGATAGACAAAAATAGTAAAAATTGTTATTTTGGTATATGTACCGTGGATACAAACATATGCACTTAGTAAAAAGTGGTTATTTTAATAGGCCCACCACCGATTCCATCGTGGGACGTAAACGTAACTGGTGAAACGTGGGAGTGTGCCACACCCCTCTGTCTACCTCTTCAAGGATTACAGGCGTGATGTTACATTACATTTACAAAGTTCAATTTCATTTTGTGAATTTACAAATTTCCTGAAAGAGACGAAAGAGTGATGTCCCGTGTTCCAGATCCACCTGAATGTTCCGGCCACGGTATATCCTTGGTGAAGGAGGCATTGAACTGCAACGTGAGAGCTCTGCCGACCGCGGACACGTTCTTCTGGCACGTGCAGCCCCACGGCGCGGACGTGCAGCACTTGACCACCGGGTCCGCCATCTTGCCGCTGAGCCAAGTGACGGGACCCTTGGCCAGCTCGTTGTACGCCAGCTGTGAAGCCGCCAACGGCATTGCGTCGCAAGACAAGCCGTGCGAGAGTAACTTCAGCCTGGAGCAACTCAGGCCGCCACAGCCTCAGCAATGCGACCTGGCGTTTGAATATCAAGAGTTTCAAATGAGATGTATTCCAGGTAATTCCAAAGCATACTTGTTTAATGTAACATCAGCTTCGATTTGATCAAATTCTGATAAGACATTAGAATTCAGGGCTGTTTTATAAAACGTAAAATAATAATCATCAGCCTATTGCAGTCCACTGCTTGAAATGGTGCTGAAGTGTTATGCCCACAATCCCTACAGTGAGCATGCAGATTGGGGATCGCAGAACTCAGCTTCTCTCACATGGCACATGCCCTGGCCGCCTATGGGCAACTGTGCAAGGCTGTGCCTAGGCAGAACGCTCCATATCGCGCTCTGCCAGTACCGGGTTTAGTCGCCTCTTACGACACCTAGTGTCCCAACATTATAAACGTAACATCACGCCTGTAATCCCTACAGAGGTAAGTAGAGGAGTGCAGTACACACTCACGTTTTAACAGTGGCGTTTACTCCCTGCTATGGTATTGGTGGTGAACATAAGAAAATTCATTAGTACCCGACTGGAGATATGGAACCACTCGACTATCGAGGCAGTCTAATAATTATAACAACAGTGTGACTTTGCAACTTTAAATATTACATAAATAGAATACGTAGGGAATTCCTTGGTGTTAACAGCTTTATATTAATTATTATTGTAAGTTTTCCAACAAATAAATTATTTTGATAAAAAAAAAAAAATAGATGTTATTTATAAGTAATACCAATTAAATTTGATGACTAGGAAAATTACGGGTAAATTTGATTGGTAATTGTAGATTGAAATTAAACAGGACATATAAATCCGTTGGATCAAATAATTTACCTACTGCGCTTGAATAATAATAACACAGGACTCTTCAAAGCGATGGCGAATATTTCCTAAATTTCCTAAGCCTTGTAGAGTTTTTTGAAGTAGCTCGGAGTCTGATTCGTCCCAGGTGTATGGCATAAAGGTAACTGGCGAAACGTGGAAGTATGTCAAGTGTGACAGAGGTAGGCGGAAGAGTCTCTTCGCCTAACTCTTCGGGCATTACAGGTGTGATTTTACGTTTTACGATTTTATAATTAAAAATGTATCTTATTATAACGGTAAAGTAGGTTTACTTCATTTCGTTAAACCCCTTTTTCTCACAGTGGAAAACGCAACTTACTACGAAGTGTCCGTTTGGCGTATGTCGACGTCGAACGCGTCGCTGGTACTGGAGCGCCGCGGGTCCATGGGCTACGGGACCGGCCAGGCGCTGGCTCAAGGTGGCGGCAGCCCGTGGCTCGTACGCGGGCCGCTGGGCACCCTGAAGGCCGGGGACGAGGCCGGAGCGTCCGCTTGCAACAGATACGGCTGCTCCAGGGCGCTGTTGTTGAGACCTACCGAAAATTTGTTGGAAATCGCATCCCCTCCATGGTGGAGTTGTAAGTTTACAGTCTTCTCTTTGTTCTTTCGTACACATGTAGTTAGAATCCCAAGAATCCTACACATATATAACTATTTACTGTTGATTAAACGGAAGTGAAACAGGTTTTCTCTTATACGTTTGTACAACTTACATGGTAATATTTAGTGGAAGTCACAATGAAGCCTACATGTTCATTCAATCGCGGTATGATTGTTTTATTTTAATTTGCCAAGGTACAGAGTCTCTGCGGATCTTTTTGAACTTTCGGATACCGACGTAATGGCCTATGTCCCAAATATATTTCTCTCAACCCCTGACGACATAGAGCACATAATAATAACCTAAGCGTGGTGTCTAAGATATGTTTGTGAGCTTAGAATATGATCAAATTAAGGTTAGACAATTTAATGACAAAGCAAACTGACACTTTCAAGTAACGTATCAGTAAAATTTATTGCGCAGCGTATTTTCTTTAATCTATTTCGAAATCTATATGGCATTACATCCACCACCTATTCCACAGTGGGACGTAAACGTAACTGGTGATACGTTGGAGTGTTCTACATTCCTCTGCCTACCTCTTCGGAGATTACAGGCGTGTTGCGTTACGTTATTTCGAAATCCGTTCGGCCGCACATGTATCTCACATGGAGCAATACTTCCCCAGTTATACTAGAAAGAGACGTGGGTATATCCGTGGGAGCAGTGATCCTGGTGGTAGTGTTCCTGATCTCCACGACGCTGGCGGTGCGGCTGGCTCGCCGGGCGCGGAGCAAGCCGCCCGTGCCGGTCATCCAGGTGCTGCAGCTGGACGACGTCGCTAGAGATTACTTGGACACCATCGGAGGTAAAGTTTACACGTATTTGTAGTATGTGTATGAAGAGAGTGATGAATGTCCAAGTATCACGGCAAGTCTTGAAGGATAGAGACATTTTATAGTCGGTGCTCTCTGCTCGCCCATCAAGTGACCTGGCATGAGGATATATATTCTTTTAATATTATCTAGTTGCGAGTCGGATGTGTCTGAATATGTTGCCGGTGTATGGCGACAGGTTCACCACTAATTCCCAATGGGACGTAAACGTAACTAGTGAAACGTGGGAGTATATTATACTGCTCTACCTAATTCGCCGGGGATTACAGGCGTGACGTTACGTCTAATGTTCCGAATCAATACTATTTATAAATATCACACAAATCCACGGTCTATGTTTACAAGTGTAATCACTTATACAAGTTTCGATCCATCCTTTTCTTACTTCTATCTTGATCCATCTGTTTCTTAAGCGGCATTGAAAACATTGGGTTCAAAGTTTCTATTGGCTGTATGGTTGATCGTCGTGTGGGTGGTGTGTTTCCAGAGCACAAGGTGCACGCGTCGTGCAGCACCAGGTCCTGCAGCAGCGGGTACTCCGACGGCTCGGCGGAGTCCGCGCCCGCGGCGGACCGGCGCCGCAAGCCGCGCCACACCTGGGACGCCTGGGACCCGCCGCCTCCAGACGTCACCCTCACGCTACATAGGGAGAGCGAAGTTTAACGTTTGTTCTGTAAATTGTTTAACTTTAAGCCTATAATTTAACGTCAAAGTTATAAGTCAAAGGTTATCGAAATGTTAAGTTTTTCTAAATATATATATGTATGTACTATATCTGCGTCGCGAAGTGAGCACACGAGTAGATGTCTTAACAAAATAACAAATGCGCTAAAGATAACTATGTATATAAATATTAATTGTACAACTCGTTTCTCAACTTGAAGGTCGCGACGTGAATAATACAATCGTTTAGTGAATACAAGACGTAATTTAATATTTTTTTTTTGAAACCAATTAGTTTTGTTCAATACTTTATTAGTGATCGAAACAACAATAATATTCGCAAATTATTCTTATTTCAAAGTGAAAAAAGAAAGTACGTTATTATCAGAATAACACTTATTTCAAAGTTGTGAAACGAAGTACTTTGTCCTCAGGATTATTCTTATTTCCAAATGAGGGAACGAAGATGTTATGTCATGTTAATTTTTATTTCAAAGCGAGTAAAGTAATTATTGCGTCGTTTCGACGTGATATTACATAGACGCAACAAATACATTTTACCTCTGCATTATTGTACATGAGCGCTTTGATTGATTACCATTTCTGAAAATAAAATGTTGAGGAATGTGATGTGAAGTATTTTGTTTTATTTTATTATATCCTTGTATCATTTTAACCAACATACCGCTTTTGCACGTTTTGAACGTAAACGTGACTGGTGGATCGTGCGAGTGTACTGCACCCCTCTGTCTATCTCTTCGGGGATTACAGGCGTGGTGTTATCTTACTCCATTTAACATAGAAATTTTTTACCCTTGTTTAGGCAGAATATTTTTTGCAATCAGTAGTACTTTTCAAGCGATAATTGACATGTCGTTGTCAATGACTTTCCTGCTCTTAGACTGGGCTTTTAGCGTCAGGTCTTGTTGATCTAGACGCCGCTTGTGATGCTTCTAACGTTAATGTGTTGTCTACGAGGGCCTTGTGAATTGTCCGGACAAAGCTGAACCTTATTTAATATGTTCGGGCATATTTGTGTAAACTCAACTTTCGTTGGCATTTCAGAAATTAGACAATTTATCTATATAGTTAAATAAACTTCCAATCGTCATAGGTTTGCAGACTATTAACAAATCTTCGACGTACTCGACGGAACTGTATTTTATTTATATTTCAATAAAAGTTCGACGTCATTATTTAAATTGACATAATATCTTTTTTATTTGTAAACGGATTGAAATAAAACAGCCCATTAAATGTTAAGTGAAGCTTACCACAATATACCAGTGCAAACCTCACACACCACGCTGAAGCCTATTATCTAACGATAACCAATAAGGCAATCTATCCTCCGAATTCAATGTTTAATTAAAATTTATCAATGCTTTACTGTCAGTGCTCTCTGCCTGCCTCGTATGGGAACTGGCGTGAAGATATGCATGATAACGTAACGTAGCGTAATATCAGGCCTGTAATACCCGAAGAGGTAGGCAGAGAGATGTAGTGCACTCTCATGTTTCACCAGTTACGTGAATTCTTACTATGGAATAGGTGGTGAGCCTATTGATCTTCACCAGGCACAATTTCAAACGCCGAGCCTCTATCAGAAAATCTTAATTAGAAAAATCCAATAGTGCCCGACCCGGGATTTGAACCCAGGACCTCCCGATCGGCAGTCACGATCGCAACCATCACGAGCAACGATCCAACGATCCGATAAATCCATTTTATTGCAAGAGGAACTAAAATCTGAGATCTTTACGGCGATCTGTTGATAACCCTAGAAATACCTATCGCTTGTTATAACTTGGCCGGAACTTATTATCACTTCAAAGTCCAAGATCTATGATTGGTTTAGTTGATATTTTTCTCTACGCAATTCAATTCATAACGATGTAATCCGCAGACGACAAGGTACTCGTATTAACTGCACTGTTCTTCACATCACCAAGTCGAACTATCTTTATGAACCGACAAGTATGTTAATTAAACCAAATTGTTTACCGTTTAGGAATTACCTCAAGCAATATTTCACATAAACAATTATTGCAGTGCAGCTACTTACATTATGTATTTAATTATATAAGCCTTGTTTGTATGAATGACCGTTGCCTGTGTCGATACAAAATTTGTCATAATTCGATATTATTTGTGACTGCCTCGTCGGTCGCGTTGCTGCTGGCGCGACTGCCGATCGCGGGTCGGTCTCTATTGGATATTTCTAACTTAGATTTCCTAGTAGGTTTGTTTCGCAAGCAACGAAGCCACGATCTTTGTGGCATGCAATTGACAAACAGAAATTGCTGCCATTCGACAATATTTTAACAGTTTCATTTCTGCTCGTCTATAAAAGAATACTAGTGATTTGATGAAGTGACTATTTAGACGCAAAGTGGATGTAGCGGATGGATATAAAGAGAAGATCGAGCTCGGTGGCGTGATATTGCAGAGGCCTATGTCCAACTGTAGACGAAAATGATGATGATAAAAATTACAATACGTAACTTTTTTCTCTAGTGGAATAAACTGAGACGACTTAGTTCACCCATTGGACGAAAAACCGTGTCTGGTACAATAATACCCGGGGTTTTCTATGAAATTTATCACTCTCATGATACAAGCACGATTGGTACTTATTTTCGGTGACATCTGATCTCTCTTAACTCAGTATCTAACATATTTTAAGTCTTGGTCTGTATAAATAAAGATCATAATAAGTACATTTATATAAAAAAAACGTAA
>DWDU01003942.1:0-11181 GCA_018245575.1 Jemadia suekentonmiller
AATACAATATAAGTAAATACAATAGAATGTAATAAAGATGTTGATAATTTTGAGAAATCAATATTATTTAAAGTAAATTAACATTTTATTAGAAATTGAAAGCTACATAAAAGTATATTGTATAACGTGCATGTATGACTGAAGTGATAATATAAAAGCAGCCAGGCAGATAATATAACGATAGAGATATTTGGCACGCGTGCTGTACCTATACCTAAGCCATAAAGATCTAGGCGTGATAGTATAATAATATTATTACTTACATATTTCACATGCTATGTCTCTGGTTGATTTTTATAATGCGTACTGAGACAATCGCGTGTCGGCGATAGGTACCTACATAATTTTATTAACACATCGAGTACTTGTGGTATTACGCAGGTTAGTGCTAAATATTTAAACAGGCAACACAGCTATTATGCAAAAATGTCAACTTGATCTTTACTAGACAATCAATAGTGTTTTTGCTGCGTAGAAAATATAATAGAATAGAACGAACGCATTGATGAATGACTGAACGAGTGGACGAATGAACGAATGGCCGATTAAATATGAATATGTAATGCAGTCATTAAATCAGATTAAAGGTAAATAAACAAATTAATTACAATCATCACTCTGTCTTAGTACATTACTGAACATAGCCCTACACTAATCAACGCCATTGCAACATACATATTCACTACATATCAAACGTCAGAAATAAAAGAATTATTGAATGTTATTTTATACTTAAAACAATTTTATTTCAAGATTTCCAGCTGCGGTAGTCGCCAGCTCCGCCCAGGAACGACCACCAATTGAAGTATCAAGCGATCAAATTTATTATTACGGCTTGGCCATTTTGACCTTTTTGTCCTCCCCACTTTGCATTATTCGAGGTCGATTCTTAATTCCGTGGCGCCGTCTGTCCCTAATGTGATCGTAGATTTCCTTCAGGTCTAACTGCGTTACGTGCTTTTGTCAACCAGGTAGCGTCAGGTTTCCAAGCCGCCTCGTTCCGCCACCCTTTCTCTATTAACAATTGGTGATATAACCTTAGTTGGTGGTAAGTATTTCAATTTGCATACGCAATTTTACATTTAATATATCTAGACTGTAATAAAAAAATAACATCACGCTTGTGTTATAGTGCAGAGGAATGTAGTACACTCCCACAATTCGCTTATGTTATATTATGTTATCCAATCATAAACTAAGGGTTGAGCCCATTAATATACATCGAGCACGTGCGCTGACTATCTATTACTATAAATTACGAGCTACTTCCATGAACCTGACCCGGGAATCGAACCCAGGACGACTCGTATAGTAAATTTAAACTATTTAAAAATATACGTTACTTTACCATCCCCTTTATTACAATGTAAACTGGAACAGAACAATTACGGGGGATAGATAAACAAAAGAATATTAAATGTAAATCACCTACAAGAAAAGCGCTCTATAATTATACCCTTAAACTTTCAATCGCAGCTCCCACACCCCTCGCTATCACACAGGTATCTACTATAGTTTTGAAAAAGTGATTAAAAAGAATGAATTTAAATTTGAATTCTAAGTAATTCCGCCCCCCTGGCGGTACACTCGTGCTTGTATATTTCACTGCTCTCACGAAAATTTTTAAATTTTTGTTACGTACAATATTATATAAGTAAAGTTGTGAAGAAAATTGGCAATAAGCTCACCTCCTGTTCTATAGTGAGACGTAAACGTAACTGGTGAAATGTGGGAGTTTACTACTCTCCTCTGCCTACATGTTCGGGGATTACAGACGTGATGTTACGGAAAATTGTAAAGTGAAATTGTTAAATATAAATTAATATAATTAGATACAATTGGTTTGTAAGGGAATTTCGTAAATAATTCAATTCATCCCTATTCTATAACTGTAAGTCTATAACTTAAATAACACGTAAGAGACGAACGATAGAGAGAACTAAAGAAGGGGGATCTCCTTTTAAACGTTCTATTATTGTTCAAAGTGTTATTATATTTTAGAAGAAAAAGCGATTCCCCTTAATTGAGTTAATATCCTAAAATTACGTTTTCAGAAATAGCTCATCACTAGCGGATGTTCTAGTATAATAATGGGAAACAAAACCAAATATTGTATAGCTTGAAGTTAGTTGCTCTTTTAAATAACTTCACTGTAAAAAAATGACGGCACTAGCTGAGAACTAACAAAAAATTAATGGTTCCCAATATTGATAGCATCGTGTGGAATAATAACAAACGTTTGGTTGATAAATCACTTTTCCCGTCGGTTGTACAGCGCCGCTCGCTTCAGCGGACGTGGGTAGCTACTTGCGCAACCATGGCTACGAGAGCGCAAACATGCCGCACAATATAACCATTGAGCTCCAAGGACGAGGAATTGGCGACGTCTTTGTAGCACACCCCATTGTGTTCAGCCCTTCATAGGACCTTACGTTGTTGGACGGGGAAGCGTATGCGAAAACATTACCCCTTTTATTGTATTTAATGTTACTTTTTTTCGCTGTAAATTTCATTTTTGACTGACTTCTTAATGTAGTGGTTAGTGACCGCGACTATTCAGTCTGAGGTGATGGGTTCGATTCCCGGCCAAGACAAATATTATTGTGATCAGTATGAATGTTCGCTCTGTGTATGGGGGTAAAATTATCTATATGAGGATGTTTTCAGCTGTCAGTCCATGCATCAATTGTCTGGTTACCACAATACAGGCTCCGCCTGCCAAGTCTAGCATCATAAGGTAGTAATTTTTCTAAAAAAAAACCAAAAGAAAATTTATCTGTTATGAATACTAACGTCACAGGTAGAGGTGAGTTGAGGACTTACAAATTTGCGACAAAGTTTTATGGCGACCACAAATTTATATATAACTGTTTGTTTCTTGGAGATTGGCGGCATTTGCTCATTAAAGGTTATTTGTAATTACGGTAGCCGACGAGCATGGTTGCGTTGCGTCCACAAGAAGACAGAATTAAGAAGAGACATTGGTAAAGGCGTAGGACATCCTTCGGTATGGTGGAGTGACGATATACACAAAGTGGCAGGAAATGTTTGGGACCGAAGAGCTAAAGATCGAGGTCAGGGTTGTACTACTGGTCAGGCTTATGTCCGGCTGTGGACGGAAACGCGTCTGGTACATAGTACAAATACTGCAGTTCAACAGGAACTGGTGCACTAGGTAATAACAGGTACCCATAGCAAACGAACCCAGGAAATATTAAACTACCTCTTTACCGTTCCTGTACTCTTTTCAAGGAAATAACATACGTATTCCTTCACGTGACCTCGAATAACGCGACGCGTCACTGCCTTCAACGTAAATCTTGGAAAATTGAAAATGGTTAATGATACAGTCTATTGTTATTGAACAAAACATACATACATATATGTATCTATATATGGAGCTTCCAATGAGTGTACGTTGTGAAATTTTTTACACCACGAAATGCCATGATTCATCTACTATTAAATAATTGGATTTTTAAAAAGATAACGTTTCTTAGTAAAAATCTTTTTCTAGGTTTTTCGTGTCCTTAGAAGTTCATCGTTAATTACAAACAGCCTGACATGTTGTTTATTAAATGTTAGTCAAATGTAATATAACATTAAATATTATTTATCTAACATGTACCTAAATGTTAAATAAAACCATTCAATCTGCAGGTCACGCTTTGTGAAAAGATGTGCACACCATCCAACACAGGCAACACCGACTTAGTCAACGTCAGTCTCTTGCAGTCCATTGTTGGACATAGGCCTCACCTGAGAGATTATGCCTATGTCGTCACGCTGCGCATGTGAGTTGGGGATCGCGGAGCACTGCTTCTCAAACCTTGCTGTTGTCCATATGCGGCCAGCGCATGTAGCTGTGCCCTGGCAGACCGTGGCGCACCGCGGACAGCCAGCGCCGGGCTTAGTCGCCTCCTACGACACCCTGTATCCCAGCGCGGAGCCGAGACATGCATTCTAACTCCGCATTACCTGAATTTATACATTCGGTCAGCAAACAATCGCAATGACAGGACCCCATAAAACACGGAATGGAGTTCTTATCGTGACCGAAACGGTGTCAATGGCTCCGGCGTCCTCGTTCTAAGGAAAATTTGTTTTCTTTTACTCTAACAGGAAGTCGAAACTACTTTGTATCACGCTCCAAATCTAACCAAAAATAAAAATATATGTAGATATATGTAGTACTTCACTGGTGCATTACATTCTAATAACATTAGGTGATAAATCCGCTCGTTGTAAGATTGCGTCGTGGGTCGTGTTGGTTGCAGCGCGACTGCAGACCGAGGCGCACGCTTGCATGTTACAATACAACGTACTAAATGATACACTTAACAAAGCACATTAATGTCAGGTTCAACACGTAACGCCTAAGTAACAAATCAGCTCGAATGTAAGACCTAGCGCCGATAAACTTGACATTATTCTCTTTTAATACAACCAACTACATTACGTTTAATTTTGTTCCAAAATGATTTATTTGATAAAAGGTAGGCCAAGAAATATAACCACAATGTTGGATTCACCAGTACAGGCGTAGTGTGTTATAGGACTTATGGAGGCGGACAATTTATTAATGTTGCCACATTAGCTTCTAAATTAGTTAGTGTTGCTTGGCGCGTTATGGTCGAGAACTTAATGATACGCCACTGTATAAAACTATTATTTAAATAAAAGTAACATCACGTCTGTCATCTCCGAAGAAATAGGCAGATGAGTGTAGTGTACTCCCATATTTCACCTGTTACATTTACGTCTCACTATAGAATAGGTGGTGAGCCTATTGCCATACACCGGGCACATGTCCAGACTTCACAATTAGAAAATTTAAATTAGAAATATCCAGCAGTGCCCGACCCGGATATGAACCCAGGATCTCCCGGGTGGCAGCCGCGCTTGCAACCAAGACGATCAACAAGGCAGTCAATTCTAACTTAGAATAATCCAATCGTACCGGACCCCGGATTTGAACCCAGGACCACTCGATCAACGAGGCAATGATTTATACTAATAATGTTAAATCAAAAAATTATTATTAAGCGTTTTATAAGTATCTATGTAAATGATTGAATTATGTACTCACTTATCCCAAGAGTAAGTGTTTTCTGTATAGTCCGCCTAGTAGTCTTCGCCACGAACTGACTGTTATCCGGTAGGTTCGAAACCAGCTGCGGTTACGCGAAGAAATTCACATTAAGCTCGAAAATAATATAATAACGTGTCGTTCGATCTGATATAATTATAATAGTATAATAATAATACTCTAGGACATTTCCACACGAATCATCTGCTCCCGGAGTAAGCTGGCGAGGGCTTGTGATATGGTAACCAGACCGCTGATAAACTACGTACATACAAATATATCGACGCTGGAAAGCGATCTTGTCGTATCTCGGAAAATGAGAATATGAGTTATATACCTGCATCATTCGAATCAGAAAAAAATACTGCATCGAATGATGTACCTATATACATAACTCATATTCGCATTTTATCGACATACGTCAAGACCGCTTCCAGCGTCGATATATAGACACAACTTTAAAAATCGTAAGCGAAACGAATACTTGTGAATAAATAAAAAAAATGCACGATGAAAGTTAAGGTCATTACTACAATAGACTCACCATCTTGCCTACCTTTTCGGGGTTTACAGGCGTGATATTACCTATTCTATATACATCAATCGCAATAACAACGTTGAAAGGTAGGAGTGCTATACACCTCTGTTCATCCCTTCGAGGAAATATCTAAGAATTTTACATGAAAATAGAAAAACCTATGAATTAAATGATAAGAAACCATTCAACTCAAGTAACATGTCGCGTATGATAAAACCTTGGGAAGTCATCGAATTCCATGTTAATAATTTATGTGAAAATCGAGAGTATATTGACCTGACGGGGTTGAACACCTCCAGTGGTTAAATTTCGGTTGCCATGGCGATTTGTCGTAGTGTGCGGAGCAAAAACCCTCGTATCGGCAGCTACCGATGAGATTAGCATAGAAATACTTAAAAAGTGCCTAATAATTATAACCAAATTTTTATACCAATTATATAACTATAATTAAATGTATATAGATGTACTAGATGCCAATAGAGGGTCGGATGGATTAGAACCTTGAGATGTCGTCTTGAATAAAACCTTAAGTACAAAAACCCGTCACATTAGCTTTCAATTATCAAGTAATAGATATGAATAACTGTAATATTCTCAGTCATTCTTAAGGCATCGTGACATTCCAGGCAAAACATTCTAAGAAGGTGTAAAAGGAGTGCTATTCTATAGCTATCAATATATTGGCAACATATTGAAGACTTTTTTATTCAAACCTATCGATTTATTGCCACTTCTAATATTACCTGTGTCTGTGGCCTCGCTACAGAAACCCTGGACCGTGGTATTTTTTGATTCCATACATTTAGGTCAACGGCTAAATCTTTAATTATAGAATAGAAATGTCGCAGAAGTACAAAACAAAATAGCCTGTTGGGTAGTAATTGGTAACAAATCATTGACTACACGAGAATAATTTAAACTACCCACAGAACCGTTATTTACTAAGTAATATGCTTAAAAATCTTATGTGTTAGTATGTCTACCTACCCCATATTTTACATTTGAACATTCGAGTGCAATAGCTTGAAATGTAACGGTTATTATTCTGCCAACATATTAAAATACGTAATTATTCAATGTAGGTACATTTCCAACCATCGAAACTGTTCTTGTAAATTAGTATAATACCCATGCTTAATATTTACTGAGACCAATAACCGATCAACATTCACCATTATTGCGTCCAATTAACGTTGATTTCAATCTCAACCCTGTCTCAAGAGGTCAAAGTAGTTTGGGATTGGGGGTTGTGCGTGATTACACCCCTCGCACGCCACCTTCACCAACTATAAGTACTAAATAGCCCGCGACACATTGAAACATTCAAGCAACGGCGTTCCGTTCCGTAACGCCATAACTTTGCGAGGCAGTACGGCGTGTGAACGCGTGAACGGCGCGCGCAAATAAAAAAAACGAGAATCGGATTGTTTTAGCTTTTTAAATCAGTGCGTGAAACGAATAAAACTTTTCGCAATGGAGGGCTGCGGTATGAATTGCATAAAATATCTCCTTGTTGTCTTCAATGGATTGTTTATGGTAAGTATAATTTTATTTATATTTTTGTATATCATTTTTGGGTTATAATTATTTTAATTACACATATAATTTTAAATAATTTTTATCCATTAAGAAAAATACAATTATCCATAATGATTCCCAATTTGTAACAATAGAAACCAAGAGTATATTAGGTTAATTGATAGTATCATCGTTTATTTTTGTAGCTGGCCAGTTGTAATAAGTCGATCTATTTTTGTGTTTCCGTCGCGTACAACTGCGGCGTATTCCCGCGTAATTTTGTATTTGGAACGCTCGTATTTGTTTTACAATCAAAATAATAATGGCGGCTAATCCAACAGCTGTTTTGGTAGAATGGCAACATATTTAGTACATGAAAAGGGTTCGTTAAAGTATTAGTTTAACTTTTTAAATTAATTATTTAATTTAGTAATTTAAATTAATTTATTAATTTTAAGTTACTGTTATTAAGTAGAAAACAGTTCCTAAAAACAGTAAAGTAAATATGTGTTATATAAATAGACTTGTCGACGTTTGGCGCCATATAATCATATATAATACTGTAATATATGGTTTGAACGATACATTCTCATGAAGGCATCGTTGCGTTGACATTGGTAGACAGCATTGAGAGTAGCTACTATGGAATGAATGAAGACAACAGGTTTTTTTGCATTGCAATTGACCAAATAAACACACTCACTCTTAATGTATTGAATTATTTTATACGAATCTGTTAACAAGTATTGCATTGACGGTCGAAGATTTTTTTTTATATTGCTCGATATCCTAACAAAGTAACAAATTATTTAGATATTTTTAAAAATTGGGACATATCGAAATAATACAGAAAAATCTAATCGCAATAAAACCAGTAAGTACGTTTAGCTGAACACCCAAATTATATTAGTGAGCATTTAGAATTTAAAACAATGGGAAACATAAAAATATTGTGGCAACAACATTAAATTATAATTGCAATAATAATTGAGCTATTTTTAATCATAATTCTTTCTTCCAATCAATGTTTATTATCTTGGAACGATAAATACGGTTTATTAATTCCCTATAATTATATAATACGTAACATCACGTCTATTATACACGAAGACTTAGGTAGAGGAATGTAGAACACTTCCACGTTTCACCAGTTACGTTTACCTCCCACTATGGAATAGTTGGTCAGCCTTTTGCAATACATTTACTACTAGAAAATCTAAATTAGAAAAATTTAGTAGTGCCCGACCCGGGAATTGAACCCAGGACCTTCTGATCTCCCGTCGCACTTGCAACCAACACGACCAACGAAGCAGTCAGTCAGTCAGTATAATTATATAATAAGGCCACGAGAAAAGACCAAGTCATATTTTTACGGTGAAAAAAGTTGGTAAAAACAAAATCTTGGTATATTTTTATGAATAGCGCTGTTTCAACTAATTTATGTAAAAAAAAAAATATTAAAAGTAAACCAAGTAAATTTATCATAACCAAATTACAATGATTATAAATCAAAATGCCTTACCGTTTCTCAAATACATGTTGCGTTTTGAATCTTTTAAGACAATTACGCGCATTTTTAACGTAAACACAATACCGTTTAAATAAAGAACTAATGTTATAGAGCACGTGTATATACACAGATAATGAAATTATAAACGATGTAAAATTTAAATAAGGAACAGATTCACGCGCTTCCGAGACATCCCGCACTTTACTACGACTGACTGGTACGCGTCCCAACATTTCCTTATACGGTTTTGATATAACACATAATGGTTTTCCCTTATTATTCCACTCAAAAAATAGTAAGACCGGTTGAAAATTTGGATCAATGTGAACAGGAAGCAATAGCCGCCACGCATGAAGAGTCAGCGGGAATTAGCCAAACTACTGTTCACTTACTGTTAGTGTTACTAATGTGTTATGGTTAAGCATTGTTTGAATGATGAATACAATAAAATCCTTAGATGTCATTCATGTTGAAAAATTCAGTGAATAGTATTAATTATTCCAACCAACCTTAGTTCCCATTTTAGTTAGAAAATCACTCGTAAATTTCACTAAAACGATGACAATAAAAAGTAACTATTTTAATTCGCCATTACAACCCCCAAGTCGTATGTATATTGTAAATATTATTTTCACGCTAAAACAACATACAAGACATTTGATGAAGGGGAAAATGAATAAATTGTATTTACAAGCAAACAATATAATAATGTATGACAATTAATATTCAAATTGTCATACTAATTAGCAATTCATCCAGCACCTACTTTTTAAAATTCTGTCTAGAATAATATGGACACAATTCAATTCCAATTCAATTAAAATTGAATACCAAGCCCCGATAGATCCATGTAAGTCGTATTCACTACTGAATTCTATTAACACTTCATCATAAAATTCCATGTTAATAGAGTTAATACCGCTTATTATTGTACTATTACATAATCACTCACCTATCGAGCCTCGTTTCCGATCGCCACGTGTAATTATAACTTAATGATGAACTTGCAGCAAGCGAGCGACCGGTACGCCTTGGCTGTCCACGACCACCATTGTGCGCGCTGGAACAAAAACCTTTAACATCCCTTATACAGTAATAACTACCGTATTCACAAGCGCTCTATTATACGGCTTTTCGTATGTGTATTCTGTCTCGCCCACACTTAGCTCTTTCGAAATATGTTAGTAAGGGTTAAAATATTGAATACAAAAAGGATGATTGGACATTTTGTGAATAAGAATGTCAGTTTCCAAAGTGTTTTTTCTTGTGATAGTCCATATTTGGAAAAAATATACATGCAGCTTGGTGTTATATTGAAACGGAAGCAAATTTATGTCTGTTTCTTCATTAACAATCTGATTTCAATTAATGGTGTGACCCTTCGGCATTATTATCTTGCATACGCCAGACGTTTTGGCTTTTTTGTTATCTTTGCTTCGATTATTCGAGCAGTGTATTATATATTGATGCTTAGCTTTAGAAACAAGATTTTCCAGCGAAATTCGAAATTCCAGTACGAAAATTTATGTTGCTCATAAATATACAATCTATTTCTATCCTAGACCAATTGTCACTATAACAATTTGGTTTGCTCTGAAAGCGTTTTTTTTCACGTGGGATATCCGTCATGGATGCGACTGCGCTACTGGGAGACAAAGATGGTTATGCCGGACTCGTACCGGCTAAGTCCCCACGGTGTGCCTTCTATCGCCTTTAGTGGCTGGAACACAGGAACTTGGACTGTCTCTGTAGAAGCAGCCTGTGCTCTAAAGGGTGTATTTGACAGTGACTTTTTTATTATTTTTATTTACATATAACATGCCAGCGTTTGGTCGCTATGCTAACACATGTTTAGAAAGAGACTATTCAGAATTTCTTTGAAAATTCCTGGGTTATATGCATCCGGAAAAACAGACGCCGAATAATCCGGCTCAATCAAAATCTTGGTTACTATAGTAACAGGCTTTGCCTAATTTGGCATTTGATGGGCCAGCATGTGTTGTGTCAACATATTGTTATTGGTGGTATATTACTGTTACGTACACATAAATTGGGAAGACTTGAGACTCACTCATCCTGCTCTTACAATTCAACCTTCATAGCTACAGTACATATTGAGAATGTAAATGTAGAGTCATTCTGGTAGAGCGGACCTCATGATGCATCATGCGTGACGTCACTGCCGATATGCACATGTTCTTGTAGCATGTGCTAGCACGTGTGCCAATGATGTAACCGATGAATCACGCTCATTAACTTCAGCAATTTGTGGTCAATGTGCGAACGAACAGTGAGGCGAAGCTTACATGTGATGTTTGCGTCAATTATTAAACGCGGTCGAGACGCGGTCGTTACGCCGTTCGCGCGGCTTGCCGCTCGCCGACCGCTTTCGTGGCACAGATGCGAGGAGAAAGATGTGCGTGGAAGAAAGTGTTATTGTAAAAGTGAGAAGAGCGCCCTGGTTGATGGTCCAGTTCAATTTTGAACTAGTAATTGTGTTGAGGAGTTTCTATACCATGATCGTAG
>DWDU01003943.1:0-11179 GCA_018245575.1 Jemadia suekentonmiller
GGTACGCCAAATTCCTTATAGGGTAGGCAGACAGCACAGAGTCTGACAATAATAAAAATAAAACGTGACCAACTTATATAATCTGTGGATGTACTCCCTCGCCATTATAATCAGCCTTTATAATGATGGCGTGAAAGTGAGAGCAACAGGAGCAGTGCGCGTTGCGTTTTGTTTGTCCATTTAATTATCCAAAACAATTTGCCCGTGTTGGTTGTTTTGATTCCACTCATCGTGTAAAATTAAAATAGTCAAATGTATGAAGCTGACAGTATCATACCATAGGAGGTTTTCCAACCGGTATATTTTAAGCACTGGACTGCTCAAAAGCAATCGTTGCTGATTAAGGAGACCGTTTAAGAAACCCCGTTAAAGAAAATTTTAACTTCTTCATCTCATTGATCACTTTTATAAATACAGTGTAAATCATCATACTTCTAATCCCCGAAGAGGTAGACAGGATGTGAAGCATACTTCCACGTTTCACCCGTTACTCTTACATCCCACTATACATTTTTACACTTACATTTTACTTGTAGCGCGCTCAGGGAGAGTTTTATGTCTGGCAGTGGACTGATTTGGACTAACTGGGCTAATGTTGATAGCATGATATTCATACGCAAGTTACTGAATATGTTAGTATTTACTATTGTCTTTGTAGCAGTTATTATATATTGTATATAATAATATAGATGTATTATTAAGTAATTTTACAGAAGAGTAAGATATGAATATTCCTAGTACATTTTCGTTTTTCAAGAAGTGAAGTTCTGAAGTGTAATATTCTAAGGTGCACGCCAGGTTTATTCAAAATGTACGTAATATTTCAGCATGATGATACGTACTTAGTATTTCCAAAGATCAGCCTTTGAAGTGATTTCTTACGGTATGATTTACTTTAGCGACGTATAAAATCTCAAAGGAAAAATTGCTTAATGAGATGTGTCTAGATATTATGTACCTATATTTGTATAAGTTATAATTGGGCACAAAAAAATCATATATTTTGAAAACCCAGTACAATGTTGATGTTTCATACTTAATTCCAACGTTATCTTAGAGTTTAAAAAGTTGTGAGAGCCTCTTGTACGAATGCTGAGTATACTCTTCAGATCATTAAAGGAAGGCATCGGAAGAAAATCAGCGTGCCTTGGCTCTGCTCGTGACAATAGAAAAAGTTTTATTTGAATAAAAATGATGTCTATAGGTACATATATATTAGCGGCTAGAATTCTTTTTTTAAGCACATATGAAGTGTAGAACAGCGCTTTAATTTACCCAGGGACATAATACACGTTAAAAACGATTTTACCTTTCTTGACACATAAATGATAATATACCCTAAAAACATAACATACACGGCGTCAGAATAATAGGTACATATAACCCCTCAGGGGGAACCTGCGGCCAGCAGTGGACTGCAATAGACTGCTGCTGATGATGATGATAATTGCTGAATTAACTTATTGATAACGTTACAGCTTGACAGCGTGATATATTATGAAGATACCACTTCCTTCACAGTATATAACGCTTCCCACATTTGGCCGTATCACGCTGAATCGTTCGATGATAGCATGATAGTGCAAAACGTTTATGAAACCGGTTATTGAATAAAACACACAGACATACAGTTATTTAATTTATTTACCATTCGATTATTTATCTAATACGTTACATTCTAAATCACCTCAGAATTAATGCGCAAATAGTCGTATTTAATTACATTACAATCCGGGTTAATTGTAAATGTTATTGTTCGAGATACAAATGTAATATTACAGTTGAATACAACATCAAGCGCATTTTAATAGGGCGTGTTCATAAAAAATTGGAAATTTATTGATGAAGATACACCTATTTAAATTGTTGCTAATGATTTGAATGCATAATCTTGTTATTTTTTTACACTGTTTCTAGTATAAGACGTATTTTACAACCATTTGTATTAATTGTACAGGCGGTGCGAGAAGCTGTGCGATACCCCGCCCGCATGTCCTGCGAAGGTCTACGATCCTAACCTCTTAGGGAAGCCCTTTATCCAACAGTGGACTGCAATAGACTCGTGATGAGGATGTTAATGATTAATTTACTAACTAAAATGAAGTTCAGTATTGCGCCTATTAAATACACCGAAATATTTATACTACAGATCAATCTATTACGTACTTATCCATTGAGAAATGTACGCGAAATAATCAATGTTGCTTTTATTTAAGAGTACGTTTATATCACGAAAAAATTAATTGTTTATCATTAAGATAACGTTTAATTAGCTTTGAACCAAATCATCCACTGCACTTATTTGATAAGTCAATATCGCATGTTATGGTTTTATTAACGCTATTATGATTTTTCAGCACAATTTTAACTTAATCAAACGGGCGCATTGGTAGGTACTGAGCTTCACGCACCGAACGCTGCGTAAATTGGATTATTTGATTACGTTACACAAATTATTATTCATTTATGTGAGTGAACATATAAAACACGTCGCGGATTGTGTGCCATTAATAACAATGACACTTTGTATTAAAAAAAAATTAAAACAAGCTGTTTCACGCACAACTATTAACTATATATTTTTCAGTATTGAATCCTGTGTCATATTAAAAATTATCCAACTATATTTAAGTAGGTTTCAACGTTCTTAATACCTATATATCAATTAAATTACAAGGACTTGGGATCAACTTATTTACATACATAATTATGTATCATATACTATAATGTTTAGTGTTAATTAATGTATATTATTTTATTTAAATTCAATGCACCATCACATTCCCGTTTTATTTAATATTTACATTAAATTAAGTAGTTATGAGTTATGTATTAGAAGCATACAGTTTATTATACATATATATTAACTGAATAGGTGTATCAAATTAATAAAAAACCGGCCATAAACGGAAAGAAAATTTATTACAAATTTAAACGTGAGAACGAAGATTAAATTAGAATAACAATTATTTATGAAGAAGTACCCTGAATTACTCATATTTAATGAATTGAGTGATCTTTATTCGCAGATAAGGGGCGTTGATAATATGGTTATTGACTTACGCTTAAAACGATGACTTTTTACACCTATCTTGAAAATGTAATCGTGTTCGGAATATGCCTTAGATTTAGAACAAGGCTTATTATGGATTGTACACGTCCGCGTGGAAACTAACATGAAAATGACCCCGATTCTATGCCTAGCATTTCATTCTTCGGTTAGTGATAAGATGGATGTTAACACGAACATAATGATCAAACAATTCCTCAGAGTACTTACCATTAAAAGCTGAAGGACACGCATAAGGACCAAGTATGGTCAGTAGTAGTTCTGGTCAACAATCCTAGAGTGATAGAACAGTTTTTTCACCAAATCAAGTAGACTCGTAATCAATGTTGTTTCAGGAACATATGAGAAATTTATCAGCAAGAATTAACTTATATTTGCATTAATAACAGCACTTAACAACACAAACAGTTTTATTCAACAATGCAATATTACAAACACGGCCGCTTATTAAGTCTATTTATATCAGAACGCTTTCAAAACTGCTACTCCAGAAAACATATCAGAATAAACTAAATAGATACTTATTATTTATGTATTACATTAATAATAGGTATCTTAAAACTAAAACTCATGGACACAAAAAATCGTCCTATTTTCCCATGGTCATGTATTCTGTATGAGATAAATCAGTTAAGAATTAATACAATATGTCATACAATTACGACTGTCGCTTCTCATCGCTAACTCTGAAAGTGGAAATAAATGTCCGCTGCCTGTGTTCGATTTTCCAATAAATTTCAGCTGACTATAATTGGATGGTCTAATAAAAGTGTCTGCGGTTATGACTTGAATGAACGAACAATTGGCATAAATCTAAAGCGCATTAGCTCTTCAAAATAAGGTATGAATCTATGTATAATAGGATACAGAATATATGTTCTGAACATACGTTGTTATTTATTAATTAGGCGTTTCATGTAATTAAGCACATGTTGTGCTAATGAGTTAAAATGCAAAGTATTAATACAAACGCAATACCTACATACAAATACAAACAGGATGTTAATAATATATTTACATTCTACATACATATATGTTTAACGATTTATGTACAACAAATGAGTGTTCTATATAATCAGTCTATTTAAAAATATGGCTGCCAATTATGAAAATTACAAAATTATTAATCGTTTATTTCGTTAGTCTTATTCTAAATTAATTTATTTTGGTGAAAATTAGGTGGTAAATAAAAATGGAAATGAAAAATTTCGTCGTAAATTAAAATATAAATGTGTGACCATAATAAGTGACTTATGTTATTCATCGATCATTGTTTAAAACATTTCGTAGCATCGTTTTTTACTATCATACTGATTTTAACATTAAAGTGACAAATCACTTCACCTTACATAATAAATGAAAACAAAAGATAACAAACACCGTACAAGGAATTTGTTATAAAGTTGGCTAAACATTTCAATGTACTCGTATTATGCATATTTTGCAAATCTTGTGTTATTTGATTAAGAGTTATATGCAAACGATTCGTAAAGGGTTTTAAACACTATGAACAAATTTGTATCGTAATTATCGTGGACATTAATGGAGTTTGTAACAAAATTTTGTTTCACTATAGTATGGGAACAGTTACTATTCCATTACATATGGTAACATTGACGATTAACTATACGATATCGTATTTCATTATTAATTACATTACAATATCAAGTGTGTTGACTTAATTATAACTTACGAATTATACAGCTATCTTATCGATGTTTCTGTGTGATTTTCTATGAGGAATCTTAAAAAATATTGTAGTAGGAGTATGACGAGTGTGGGAAGACACGACTCAGGCGCAGCACCTGTAACATACCGAGGCGTTAGAAGACATAAACTGAATTTTGTGCAATATTAAAGTCTAGCTGTGTCCGCGACTTCGATGGCCTGGGTGTCGATATTACCTTAATTTATTCGTAAAAGACAATTTAGTAATAAGTAGCTATTCATTTTAGATTATAAGAAATTACTTAGCCTATGTTTATAATTGGCCATAATTGTTTCAAAATAAGTGTATTTCATTGAATAATGTATGGTACACCTTTGTTACCAAGCGGTTTTTCCCACATAAATTGATTCTTTATGCCTGAAAAGTAGCTTATATGTTATTAGATATAATTTTTATAAATAACACGTATCTATATGAATGTATAAAATGTACGTAGATTGATAATTTCAATAATCTACCAACATATTCATTTACAAATAAGTAGAACTTACTAAAAAGTATATTCTAATTAGGATATTTAAAGGCATGTCCTCTGATAAACTGATTTAAAATACTAAATAGACACTGTCTGTACATAAATTATGACATATGGATCTAAGAATGATCGGCCAATCGTTGCAATATTGTTACCATGCACTCGCTACGTTGTATGCAACAAAATTTAAAAACTTCGTAGAATGTCTCATTTAGTTTAATCGTGACTTTATATTTCATTCTCTGACAAATTTGCTACAATATGTTTTTAACATAGTGGGTAAAGACAGACGACGTAAATATTGCGCACGTACCTGTCAAACTTCGCCCTAATGCCGAAGCAGGATTTGCGCTCCGCTCTCGAAGCACTAATGTATGGCTCGACGATTTCCACACATCGAATATAGAAGCTTCACAACTGTAAATAAAAGTGTAGTTTTATTTATAACAAAAACAACATGTAACATCACTCCTGAAAACCCCGAAGAGGTTGGCAGCTTCCTCTGCCATAATACACACCCACTCGTTGGAGTGAGTTGGATTCTATCACAAAACACAAGTCATCTACGTACATAATCTCAGTTACAATTGCGTAGGATAATTTAGTGCGGAATTTCAACCTGACTAAGTTGATATAGCGGTTAGAAAACGGCAGCTAAAAATAATGTAAGATGCTTATGACAATATATTTTTCTTCCCTATAAATACATATGGTGGTAAAAAATACTGTCAGTTACTTAATACAATTTATTTTCTCTCCCCTATTGCACATAAAAAAAGTTACGTAAAAAGGGGTGAAACCTAGTCAATAGAATAAAATCGGGAACGTAAACAAAATTAGCCTACCTTCCCTCCGCCTACGCGTGTGCGTACATTATTGGCAAGAATACAGTTTTATTTGCTAAAAGTAAACTTTGAAAGAATATACGGAAGGAATACAAATGATCTCAGCGTAGGATTGTACCGCGTTAGGTAAACACACGAATGCTTACGAGGGACGAGTAGCGAGTTGACGATAAAGCTGTGACAGACATGTGCCCAGTCAACTAATTATGAAATTGTAATATCTATGCATGTAACAGCCACATGCGAAGTGCAACATAAAATAAACGAAAACAATTTACATGCTAAATTATTTACACAAAATAGATTAACGGCATTTTCATCCAATTACTTCAATGTTTATTAAAAAACAAAATTAAATTTGGAAAATTGGAATTGAAAAAGGACGAAATATTTTAAAAAAACCTCGACTTAAATAACTAATGTAAAAAGAGAGATAATTAATCTAAAAAGCTTTCATATAAATTGATTAGATCTTTCACAGAATTGACATATTAACATCAGAGAACGCAAGAAAATCCGTCCGGGACTGCCGGGTAAAAATATTATGTCTTCTGAATTATAATAGTTGTTCAATAATAAAGTACATAAAGATATACCTATTCGTTTTCTGTCATTCCCTTTATTAAAAAAAATGGAAAGTTAAAAAACTACAATTTTAACAACAATTAACCTTAAACTTTTAATAACAGACTTTGAAGATTATTTGACACATTTTTAAATCATTTAATTTTTTTTCAAATTTAGTTATCATTAAATTTTATCTAATCTTTTATCGCATTACCTTTTCAATACGACAAGTGGAGATTTATCCAGCGAATAAAGAAATATGCTTAACATCCGAAAGTACGAGAAAATTCACTGAATGATTTGGTTCAATATGGAGTGTATTCGGCACTTCATTTTATTATTCTTTTGTAAGTTACTTTAAAAGATTTCGGTAAACGGAAACCCTTATTGGCATGACGTACACGCGTGTTAAATATTTATTAATAAAAATAAGATTAATTCTATTGACAAACAACAAACACTACTAATAAATAATTTTTCCAATATGGTGTATAAGCGATATACAGTTTTTTATTTCACAAATACGCACACATATTTATTCGCTTTCGCCTAATTAATAATGTGTGTTTATAACTAAACCTTGATTTACTTTCGGAAACGGGAACTACTTTTACTTTCACAGTTCACAGTTTCAAAGCAGCATTCTGTACATTCACTTTAAAATATGGAAAATACCAGTAGTAAAATAGGTAATAAAAAAGTGAATATAAATAATTGTAAAACATATGGTACATAACATCTTAGACGATTATGTGTCGAAAATATCTTATCATATTAAGTTGACATATTGCTTTCTCATTAAATATTCAGAAAGTAACTGAATAGGAGAGATTGTACATATATATATATATTTATAGATATCTACATTTAGTTAGTTACACTTGCCGTATCATGAGAGTTGGGACTGGCGATAGAACAGCAGCTTCCAATTCCAATGTAGATAGACTAGACGCATAACCGTTACTGAAATTAAGAATGTGGTTCGCCGTGAAACTCGGCACCTGCAACAAAACACAAAAGGTAGTGGAGTGCAGTACACTCCCATGTATCACCAGTTACTTTAGTTTTAGGTGGTAATGCTGTTTATCTACCAGACTACTCTGGTTCGATCCAAATCTAGAATCTTTTGCGAGCCCAAACCTAGCTTTCTGCATTCCTGTTACTTCTGAATACTAACATTTCTACATACCTCTTCATATCCTGTGTTATATAAACAAAATAGTTTAAGTTCTAACTTACCATCTGTTCATTGACGTACCACGTTATGTTGGCAGCTGGCAATGATGGAGGTGATGAGCAGTTTGCCCGAATGTGGTCACCACCGATGTAGGACATCCTGTCCGATGTCACGTTCGGGCTTATCAGTGGTGGTTCTGTTGGGAAACAAGTAATTTTAATATTTAATCCAGTTTATTACGTACATTTCGTTAGGTACAGTAACATTTTGTTAATTTATTATTATTAATATTTCGTTGGATAATTTCTTAAATTACTCGTAACTGAATCGCATAATCATATTATTATCTAAATTCAACTTTGATTTCGGTTCTCCATTTATAGATTTCCAAAGTAGTACTTGTGCTGCTTTCCAAGTTGCGTCATAAATTTTATAGATGTTGAAGTTTTATAACATGCAATATTTATCTATAAAACGTAATAGAAACTTTCGTCTAGTACAATTTTTTATACATTTCTAGGGTACCTAACACTCGTGATACTTTCTACAGAATGTCGTAAATTTAATTTACGTTTGGGAAATCGTAACACGGGTTATTTTTCTTTACAATGTAATACATATTTTCATTTTCTAAATTTTTGTTAGAGTAATACTTGTGCTACTTTCTACAAAGTGCTATAAATAAAGTTCATAGATATTTCGGATATGCAATAAGAAATATACAATGTAATACAATATTACGTATAGTCTAGGATTTCTTTTGAATCATTGGTACACGATATACATTATATAATTAAACGGACAACCCTGTCAATAATAGTTTTTCTTACGTTGCTAACGTAAAATAGAAAATCAATTTTAACATAAACCATACATACAAATACGTTTCGATTATTTAATGACATTGGGTCACGTAACAAGACTTTTTCTATGGTTGACATGAAAGCGATCTCCATTGGGTTATCCCCGCGTGAATGAGTCGGCCGCGTTGGATCGCGTCTCGGTTCGATTTACGGAAGACGGATAAATAAAATGGTTCGGGAGATTGACGGGTATAGGAATCAAATATATATCGGTATCTTATCCCGATACGTGAGCAACGATTCTTCACAGGATTGTTGATTTAATAACGTGCTGAAACATACGTGTAACAAATGCAGGTTATTATAATTCATTGCCATCCAAATGCGTATCGTTGCACTGTTATTTGTAGTTTGTTGTTGTATGGCAGTCCTTTTAGAATGATCAGAATTAGGACGTAGTCTGTCACGCTAAGTGAGGATTGCTACACTACAAATATGCACCTACAAAAACAATATGGGTAATATAAACAACTTTAAAGATTGCAAATTCCTTCAGGATGTTTTCTTTCAACGTCATTTGTTATAGTTATCAATAAATATCAGATATATAGTTAATCCATAATGATATGTGATAACATAATTATGATAATATACACTATCATATATACATATAATATAAACATATATGATAATATAATTATGGATAAGCAATGTAATGAATGAATTACTTGAATTTAAAAATTGTATTGTTCGGGCAGTTGAACAATTAAGTCCAAGTACAAAGGACTTAACATTTTTAAAATAAACATCTCATTCTTTCGGTATCTAGCAGAATTTCTAGTTTGATACATATATGCACGTACGTATATATTTTTATAATGGAAGAGAGACTCGTTCGTTTGAACAGGGTGTATTAACTTCGAAAAATGTTAAAATTAAAATCGTGTACAAAGAGACGACAACAAAACCCAACGAGAACAGATTGAAATCGAAGCGGACCGTTTGATTTCACCGAGAGCTTTGACAGCTGCCAGCTGCGTTCCGAATATGCTATATTTTAGCTATCACAATAAAGACATCTGCAAAATTCCCGAAAATATCGCGGGATAACCAGACGGTGCAAAAAGCTAATACTTGTTATATCTTGGTAGATAAATTTATGTGTAAATGTAATAATTGAATTCAGCATTTTTAGATGCAAAAGTGGTTTCATCTTTCTCGTGCGATTAAGATTCATCATACTATCATTCATTCATCATACTATGATTCATCAATATTATCGCAATTTGTGGTGTATTCATCGATCTATTTTATCTTTGGTCTAATGCAGAGTCGTTTGAAATCTCTTCTGAAATTTACCCACTTTATATTTCATTAAAAATCAAGTTAAGGTCTTTAACTATTATTTTATATTACTATTATTTTTACGTTCCTAGAAATACTTCGAATTTAGCAGCACTTTCTTCCTATTATGTTCTTTTTTGACTGCCTATCTTTAATACACCATTTCTATGAAGAATTTACATATGTAATGTAATTTATAAGATCCTCTTTTAATTAATTTAAATAAATTACACTAAAAAACAAATTCCATGAAAATATTCAGTAAAATAAGTTTTGAGTAGGCTGTACGATAATCTAATATGGGTATATTATCCATAGTAATTCCTTCAGAGCAAATTGATAATGATAATTAAAAAAAACGTAACATCACGTCTTTAATCCCCGAAGAGGTAGGCAGAGGAATGTAGAACATTCCCACGTTTCATCATTTACGTTTACGTCCCACTATGTAAGAGGTGGTGAGACTATTGCCATGCATCAGGCACATATCCAGATTCTGAGTCACTACTAGAAAATCTAATTAGAAAATTTTAGTAGCGCCCGATCCGGGAATTGAACCCAGGACCTCCCAATCGACAGTGGCACTTGCAACCAACACGAGCAACGAAGTAATCAGTCTAATACATTACATATATAATTAATTCAAAACCAATTTTCAGAGGTAGTCATATTTTAAAAACAAGTAAATTTTATTCATCATAAGAATCATGTCCTGGCAGGCGAGGTAGAAAATTGAAAATGTCGTTTCCTGGAAATTTGGAAATGACATCATTTGTAACAAAGGCTTAGGCTCGTCGTAGCGGAGATAAGTTATTAGAAATAATTGAAGATATGAAAACCTGATCCTTTATCTTGGAGAATTTCAATTACGTTTCACATTTCAGTGTTGAATTGCATAATCACCGAAGTTTATGTTACATAAGAAAAAGATGATATTTATAGCATTTTAACGCAGCAAAACGCACGGTGATTCGCCATTCTCTTAAAGAACGGTGCACCTTTTTATACTCTGACAGATTCCAATACCAGACACCCATAAATTCCATCAATTAGAATAGACAATAAGGGTATGACAATAAGGGACAATAAGGACGATAAGGGTATACTCGTAATCTGATATAATCATCAAGTCATTGAATCCTGTTAAAAGCTGAGTCGGGTTCTAATGA
>DWDU01003944.1:0-11178 GCA_018245575.1 Jemadia suekentonmiller
ACGGTGACGCGTACGTGAGCCCCAGGATCGATCAACGTCGCCCGCAGCTCGTTGTATAGGAACAGCGCCGCGGCGCTCGCGAACACCGCCGTGGGGCCCATCCCCCACACCTCCCCGTTGCAGCTCAGCCATTTCGCTATCGATTCCAGCTGGGATTCGGACAGATTCTGCAACACAGTTGCCATCTTGGGATGCCAAACTTCATGTCTATCTTAAAGATTGGCGTGTGCGATGTTAAAAAATTGTGTTCTATTTTGATGTCTTGCCATCTACCGATTATGCGACCTCAAAATCGTTTTGTCGGTGTCTACTTTTGTATCAGATACTATTTATTTGTATGCTTACGAAGATATACTGTCTCCGTCGCGACCTCGCTGCAATCGGCGGGAGCCCATGCGGAAGGACCTCGTATAGGTCCGAAACTAGTCGAGTCACGCCGAAAAAATTCGTGAATCTAGCCGGCTTAATTCTTAGTCATATACTCATGTACAGTCATATAGTCATGTACAGTCAATATCGAATGATACTATGATATAGTGATATAGACATTAAGTACCAAATTTAAAATCCCCTTACTCTGGTTTCTCACTACTGTATCATTAGTGGTCTTCTGCTAGTCGCGAAAAGGGACCCTCTCACAATGGTATACTTATAGGAGGTCCTAAAGACTTACGCAATGCGTATTGAAGCTTACGGATTTGCCCGCCATACATACACCGATGGGAAGCTCGGATTCCTCTTCCTCTTAACATTTTCACTTGAAATTTTATTGAATCATTTCGTTCGTGTCTCAATTCAATGTATTATGAACATAATCCTGTATATTTTGGTGTTTTAATTTTGACAACATCTCAAAATCTAGTAGTCATATTTGATTTTTTTTATTTGGACATTTTTTGACAAGTGAATTACTTATATCTAGACTTGGGGGTTATATATCAAGCAGATTAAAAATATTTAAATAATGAAAATCTTTGTAATAAATAATATGTAACTGGATGTCTAAAATAAGGACATTTCCGTAAAGTTCCTCTATTGAAAATAAATCTAAGAGCCATTGGAATAATATTGGAAATATTGAAATATTCCAGTATTGCGTCAACGCTATTATATAGAATATGGGTCACTGGTGAAGCCATCTTGTAACTTTTTAAGTGAACTGGATGACCTTCGAAAATGTTTAGAAATTGTAATTGAACGATAAAATCTGGTTACTACCAATCAATTGTTCCCATTTCCCTTCGCAGCACGTAAACATTCGTGACAATTTGCTACAAATAGCCACTGATTAAAGGCTAAACCGTAAATGGTGTTTCTTCACAAGAAAAATCACGAGATTCTTTAATAGACCAGTTAAGCTTTTTAAAATCAGGGTGGTGTTTAAATGCATGAATAGGGGGTGTTAAAGAAAACGACTTGTTAAAAACAAATGTTCAGACGGAGCTGTGATGGCTGGCACAGCCCGCGTCTAATCATTTGGAAATTTTATTTTTATTTTCTACACACGGCTACCACGGGTAACAACATTTATAACGCGTATTTAGATAATAAAATACCAAAAGACATGTAAAAAATAAATTCCAAAATATAATTGTACACGACAATTATACAAAAATAAAAACACATCGAAATAAATGCGATAGAGTGGGTATATGAACTAGTTTTTTTTATATATTTTTTTATAAAAACACTTAGTATTCAACAACTCTACGTTACTATAGAATACAAATTAAATGCTTACGCCAAAACTCTTTAATTATGCATATGATAATTTAAACAAAAAGTACAATAGCATATGAACAATATATTTAATTTGTGTACAGTTTACAATCATAAATATGAAAAAATTGATAAACCAAACAACATAAATCTTTATTGCAGATCTCTCCTGATTGTAGTCAGTTATGAGTTTTGGCGCAATCGTCGCTTAACTTTACTTTTCTATATAACGAGATTATTATACTCAGAATAACAAACACGCTACACACGATATAGATACTGTAATAAAACACGAATCCATTAACATCATAGACGAGATTTTCCATAGCAGTTATACGTGACTACATATAGCTACATATCTACCATTTAATAATAATGTTTACGGCAACTCTACATACATATATGATTAACTACAAAGACAATGATATGATTAATAATGAATATATGATTAACAATTACAATTGTTAGCTTGCTAAATACATAAATTTAATGATAGTTCAAAAGTTGTAGATATTTTTCGTCACATCGACAAGAAATATCAACGTTTATTCGTCTACATATGTATAGATTGAAATATAATAACTCTAATTTTAATACTCGTCACACAAGACTCGAAAATGACATGAAAACTTTAACCTTACACTGACACGTCACACAAAATATATAGATAGGTATACATAGAAACACTTCTATATTCATTGCCCGAGAACATAGAAATATTTTATGGAAAAAAAGAAAAAAACGTTTATTTCGTCTACGGCTCTACAAAATTATTTGTATGTTAAGAATTAGATTAAGAATATGTCATTGGAAATATCCACACGGAATATTACATAACTACATATTATTCTTATGTAAGTAACAGTTAATCAAAATGCTTTTTAATGTTGTAAAATTTTATAAGCAAATATAATCGTATATATATTACGTATCGGAACAAATTGTTTTTCATAATATTTCATTATATATTTGATAAAAACTCTATTTCTATCGACCACGCACAAGGATTATATCATGGTACATATATTTATATAACTCACATCTTGAATACATGGCTGTTTCAAGAGGTAATATGTCTTTTTTATTTTTATAGTCCGTCCAGCATTGTTCAAATGTATTTACAGCGTAATTCCTAATCATACTTATGTACATTCATCGTTGTATATTATATTTCTAATAACTATTAAAAATTATCGATAGAAAACGTTCGTTTCTTTATTTAGTTAATAGGAAAACCCGCCCGATTTATACCTATTATATGTATTTTTCATATTACTATTATAGTATTCTGGTTTTATTTTATCAATAACGCTATGCGCTTACCAGTACACACAAAAACGTATATAAGCGAGTTACATTTATTTTTCCAAATATATTATCGTACTGTTCGAAACATGTACACATTATGCACCTACATTATACATCAAAACTCAAAAATCTGGCTGTTAACACATGAATATTTTGAAGTACTCTACTAACTACCGCCATCAACTGGATGTTTACACAAAACACCTATAAATGAAATATAAATATATGTCTTCAATATATGTATTGGATAACAATTACAAATATACTACAATCTGACATCTACTACTGGGACTTTTTCACTACTCGTCAAACGAATACCTATTTACGGGTCGCTGATACCAATAAGCGTCATCTACTCGTTTGATTCATAACTTAAATTTTACATCTATTTTATAGTTATAACGTATATTTTACGTCTACTTTAAAAATAAGCACTTAAGAAATTTAAGTACAGTTTTTCAAGCGAAACCTATATATTCATTTAAAATATCTCACACGACTCTACATGAACTGCTAACCCTACCAGCATTCCGACAAACAATTTCGAATCGTACCGCGTGGTAAATATTACGATGCCAAAGATTTTAATAATACATGTAACAATGTATATCGTTCATATACAAGCGGCCTGCTTAAACCAACCACTCGATAGCTGGCGGCTTGGCTCGCGGCCGGGCGGCGCGCGCGCCCCGTCACAGGCTGCACAGCGCGTGCTCCGGCGGCGGTATGGACGTCTCCACGGGCCGCTTGATCGTGCGCATGCGCTGGAGTGCGAACGAAATTAATAAAACGACAGTTCCCTGAAAGTTCTGGCAGGATACAAAGTATTGGTTTTCGGACACGGTGTAATACGCTAGTGAAATTTCAAATTTCGAACACCTGTTTAGACTACGACTATGAGCGTATTATCGCTGTACTCAGCCCAGTTAGTCGTATGCATTATGGAAGTACGCAGTAGTGCAGTGTTTCTATATGACGCACGCAGCAGGTGCATCGCACTATGACCGATGTGAGTTTCAAGGCCATATTTTTATAAGAGATTACTCAAGGTTCGGCTCATTTTTCAACGCAGGCATTTATTTTCGTGTACAATACCATGTAAGCAGACTACGTCAATAAGCGTCTATAAATTAACATTCCCACTGGATACAAATACAACAAAATAATATCTATATCTTGGGACATCACACACGACCATCTGATCCCAAACTAAGCATCAAGAGAGCTTGTAACCAGACGGCTGATAAACTACATGTACTCAGAAATATATACCTAATTTTATAGATATTTTTTGTACACCCAGACAAAGAACAAATACTTGTGCTCATCACACAAAATACAGTAAAAGACTCACATGGGCAAGGCTCCCAGGAGTGATAATGAGCTTGTAGATGATGTACAGGGGAATGCAGGAGACGGTGGTGCCGGTCATGATCCAGCCGACGGTGATGGACCAGGGCGGGTAAGCGTATTCCGTGCCCAGCATTTCCTCGTGAGCCAGCACCGAGAATACGAACAGCACTAGAAGGAACACCGGGCTGGAGAAGAAGAAGTCAGACTTAGACAAAACACAGCGATTTCAGAAGTTAGTCAAACCGTAAGTCATTCTGGATATCTCGCGTTTTGGAATTTATTTCATTCGTTGTCTAGTAAAAAGTAAGGAAGCGACAAATAAAAACGGTAACTAAAACGAGAGCTAAAAAGTAGAAAATTTAAAAGTTATTAATAGTTAAAGATATTACATATCACGCCTGTAATCCCCGAAGAGGTAGGTAGAGGAATGTAGTACACTCCCACGTTTCACCAGTTATGTTTACGTCCCACAATGGAAAAGGTAGTGAGCCTATTGCCACACATCGGGTTCATATTCAAACTTCGAGCTACTATTAGAACATCTCAATTAGAAAAATCCAATAGTGCCCGAACCGGGATTTGAACCCAAGACCTCTTGATCGGCTGTCGGATTAAAGATATTACGATTTAATAATAATAATAAAACTATTCGGTAAAATGGCTATAATTACCCTAAAATAACGTATACAAAAAATCGATAACATGAATTTAAATCAATTTAGAATTTAGACAATTTAATTGAAAAAAATCAACAAAATGTTTTAAAACCTGGCTTTACACTAAACCTTACAAGCGTGATACAGAATCATTTCCCACCTGATGTAAGACCAGCATGCTCGCCAGAACCAACCGGGCGTGTGGCCCAGCATGCTCTTCACGTCCTGCGAGAACCTGTCCACGCCGTACACCCAGCACACACCAGCCGCCTCCGCGAATACCACGAACAGAATTGCTAGTCCAGGACCGTACACATTCAGTAAGTTCACTAAATGGACTCCACCCTGCGGAAGTAAAAGATGTCTGTATATGGATCATATGTCAGATATGCTTAAGGATTGACTCGCAAATTAAAGTGATGCGTTTAGCTAAACTCAGTAATCATTCTTAAAAACTATTAATAAAGCAAGGTTGTAATGAAGAGGAAGGTTACCTATAATTAAAAATTAATTTAATATGTCTATCTAATCAGCACGTATTTTCCCACTGCTGGGTATGGGCTTGCCTTTTGTTGTGTCAATTTTTCGGCCTTATGCTGCTCGCATCTACTACTGCACATCAAAATCCATTCAGTCATAAACTATAATCCCTGGTTGTCATATTTCATACATATTATCAAAAAAGAAAGTGACCAGGAAATAATTGATGATTAATCTCTATTCGTAACTAAGCTGATTTTCGGATTTCTTTATAACACGAGTACTTAACTACCAATTCAAAAACTTGCAACTCATCATATGTAAGTAAAATACAACATACCTATAGGGTAATACGAAACTTTAAGAAATGTAAAGCACTCGAACGGTTGAGAGTAAACTTATTGGGTTCAGGAGCAGATGGATTTCTTTAGTATTTCAACACTACCTACTCAAACATCCCTAAATGAATCATCTGCTATCTGGGATGTGGGAACATGAGTCGATCGCGCGGTCATCCCTCTAAGTGGAGTGTATGAATAATGCAGTGAATACATTCCCGTCTCAGATAACACGGGACTGTATATCGGATTCATTTAACGCTGCGCCACTGCTTTTATTTGTCTTAAGGATCTGCGGGGATCTATTCCATAGCAGAGTTGAAGTGGAAATTCATTGGTGTTTGATTCTATGTGATATTTTCTGGATCGTTACCTTACTGACTTACCTTGTCTTTTTTCATATATCTATATTGTTTACGTACAAAGATTACATAGAATTCAACACTTTAATTTACCTTACTCTAGGTGATGCTGAATATGCAAAAAACATATTCAAGTAAACATACTACTAATACTTTTTTTATATAAATCGATAAACATTTTTTTTCATTTGTTTTTGTATTGTACCTAACCGAATATTATACGCAACACAAGTATTTCGTAACTTAATGGTTTATACTTCGGCCTCCCTATTCGAGAAACTGAGCTTTAAATTAACCTTTTTTCATCACAAAATTATATCATGCGAATTTTTAAGATTTAACGTCGCTCCTGTAATGAGTGGACGATAACATTTGATGGTAATCGGAAAAAGATTTGCCTGTATCTAATATTTCATAGATTCTATGAAGACTGAAAACGCACGTGAGACTAAATACGAAATTATAATAATACCAAATTTATCGCTTAATTTCTAATATACATGCGTAATAACATATTATATTGAATTAAAATTGTTCTATACAAATACTAACAATAGATAGGTACTGATCATATCAAAACAGATGTCTCTATCAAATAACTTGCGACGACCCAAACTATTAGGTACAAGAAAGGAGCGCCGTAATATTCCATTGTATTTATATCGGCTTTTGCAGTCGATTGAAACTAAATCACCGGTTTCAGTATAAGTCACTCATAAAGTACGCAGACCGCTGACTGCGGCAGTAAATGGTGAGGTCTTCGCGAGATTTAGTGCGTTGTTATATGTAACATTGCCTGAGATAGCGGTCGATCGGGAATTAGCCGGCCCTGCGATAGCTGATATTGTGGGTATGAACTTGGCCTCCGTTTTATCGTCTGCGATTCGGTTTATATGGATGATCTTTGCGAGGTTTCATTTGTATGTTCGTTTATTTTTCGAGGAAACCTATTTATAAAAATTATATGTAATTTAGTTCTTGTATGAGTATGAAGAGTCGGTAATGTTGGTCATAGTTTTGTGAAAGGCTGCAAGGAAAAGCTGAATACGGCAAGCCAAAGACAGGGAGCGGTGGAGCTGTTTGGGGGAGGGCTATGCCCAATAGTGGACTGAGATAAGATGATCCTAATCAAAAATAAAATCCGAGTTCTTATACAAAATTTTAACTATATCGTGACTGTACTCATACATTGCCACAAAATTAATTTATACGTTCAGTAGAATCATTTTAAGATTTTTATATAGCACGAATTTCCTACTGATTCCATTTAGCACTTTTCAAAACACCTTCTATTCCTTGATTCCTTGGTTTGGAATTGACAATAACTTGTTACAGTGGATATATGAAACTAAAAAGAAAACCTTACATATGTAGTAGTGGGAAGAGCGCAGATGTAGATGAACAAGAGTAGCACAGCGACGAATATTTCCCGATGTCTGCCGAGCACTCTCGGATACTCGTCACATAACGCCGTAGTGACTGCTTCTAAGCCTAGTGATAAAAATTAATAATATTAAATTGATGAGAGAGAAGATATTGTAACAAAAAATAATCAATATACGATAATTCAGCATAAAACATTCATCGCGATCATGAAAGAAATGTTACATACATGTCAAGAAATAATATCCATTTATAAACAAAGACGAGCGATAACATTATCATATCATACTAATATAAAGAAGCAAAGATGATAGATCGTAATGCATGTAGACGTAAATGCATTTTAATTACGCCAAAATTGCAATTGTACCTAGTATTCTGAATTTCGTAAAGATTGAAAAGACGAAGGCAAATATTGGTAATGTTAAAATTAAACATTTAGTATTCAGAATCTAACCTCCAAAAGTGCTGTCCAAGCCAAGGGTGATGAGCATGAGGAAGAATATAATAGCCCAGAAAACAGAGCCGGTCATAGTCGCGATAGCCTCCGGGTAGACTATGAAGACAAGTCCGGGCCCCTCAAGACCGACCTCCTCAATACTTTTGTTTTGAACGTGCGCCATATATCTGGTGGACAAAATTTAGTCTGCAATGCCTTTCGTAGATGAAATTTGGGTTGTGAAATTTTTTATTGCTTGACTATACATGAAAGGCGAAAAGCATGCCGTATACAAGACTGTAGTATGACAAATAGAAAACAAAATGTAATTAAGAATTGAAGGAAAAGCAATGTTAAAAAAATTATATTTAAATTGATATATGTAGATATTGTAGGAAATGTATAACTTACCCCAAAACGGAGAAAATAACAAATCCAGCGAGGAAACTAGTGAGACAGTTGATGGAGGAAGTGATCAGAGCGTCACGGTAGCAATTGTTGTTGAACTTGTTGTAACTGGACAAAGCCAGGAGCGTTCCGAAACCAGGGCCGAGGGAAAAGAAGATTTGTGACGCCGCGTCGATCCACACCTGGTAACGTTAAAATAACTATCAATATTACAGTATCAGAGTTTTGTATTATGATCTATGGAATTTGACATACATTCCGGCGTCATTTAGAGAATACCCAATAGTTTTTCTGTTAAGCAGGTAACACATGAGAAATCAGTTAACTATTATCATTTATTTATTATTATTTATAACGTTATTGTTTCCGATAAGTATAATATAATATTTGTGGGATTATCACCTTGGAATTCTGTAATTTATGCCATTCGGGAGTAAGATAATATCGGATGCCTTCAGTAGCTCCTGGCAGTGTCACGCCTCTGGCTAAGAGGATCAGGAGAACGACATAAGGTGCTAAAGCCGTTACCCAAACCACCTGAATAAAGGAAAGAATAAAATAAGAACAGGTAACAAACCATGAAGAATAATAAGTATTTTTATATTATATTAACTTTTTTTATATTCATCAAGAAAAAAATCGATTTTAAATCCGCTTAATGCTCTCAAAAATAATGGTCTTATAAATAAAACTATACATTGTTATAAGACTTGCCTTGCCAGCACTCCGCACCCCTTTCCAAAGCGAGAAATAGACAAGAACGAAGACACCAAACACACATAGCGCCAATGACGGCTTGATCGGTCCCATGTCATCTAACCCGTTCGATCTATGCTGCTCGAGAACATTGCGCCTGTTGAGACAGTTTAAAAGACCGGCATTTAAAAAGAAAAGAAGACATGAATGTAGAGACGAAAGCTGTAATTTTATGTGTCTTAAATTTTTCAAGATTATTTATTATCATATGAAATTAGATTTATTGCAGTCGTTGCGATTTCCAAAAATTATGTCAAGATTTCTTGTTCATGATCTAAAAATTACTTATTAATCCTACTCAAAACTCAAGAGTTACAGAGCGGAAGTATTTATGTTATATGTAGGATGTTGAAAATGTGTCAGAATTTGAAAGCGATTTTAGAAGTTTTCATGGATCTCACTCGAAGAACTCCTTGGCCGGTGTGCTGGAATTGGGGTTGATTTGCGGTGAAGTGACCGGCATACACAGAGGCGTGTTCCAGTTGTTGTCGCAGCTAGTCCACGGCAGGACCGAGTTGATCGACGCGAGCGACGCCACCAAGTAGTACACCGCCCAGCCGATGATCGTATTGTAATACATGCCCATGTAGATGTCGATCATGCATATAGCGTAGCCCACACCTAACAGGAGATTATTCATTTGTTAACCAATTTCTTTTATGTAGGTACCTCGTTACATATGTTCCTATGTTTGAAAACCATGTCTCTCTATTTAAATATTTTTATCATTATCAATGAAATATCCTATATATATATAATAGTTTATTATTCCAGGCAGAGTTGTATGAAATTATTATTTAATGAAAACTTTTTGACGATTCATAACAGTAGTTTCTAAAGTAAGTCTTGTTTTTATTTTGTTGTATGTAAAAATTATATTTTATTTTATTAGATTGACTCTGTCCATCAGTTATATTTATTGTCTTCACTTTTCTTATATGGTATTATATTTTACTGTAAATTGGTAATACATATATTGTTAATGTCAATATGAAAGATGACGAAAAAAAAGGATCAATAACATAATATAACTTGTATTTCATAATGAACTGCCCTCTGTCAATTCATCGCCATCTAATAGCAAGTTAACCGAATCAAAGTATTCAAATGTTACAATAAAATTTGAAACAGTTAAAATCAAATTATGCCTCTGAGTTCCAAGTTTGCGCGCCAATTGCGACGCCATGTTTGATAGAATCAGCTCCATCTGTCGTCGGGTAATCAAATGATATCGCATCGCGTGCTAATTAGTTTAGCGTCTCAAGGCGCGATTTATTCCCATTGATAGCGAATATCTGATGTGAATCGGATTTAAATCATATTATATACCAGGAATGGATACAAGATTTTCGTTGGATTCGGTTTATGTTTTTTTTTGTTCTGTAAAATTGTTTCATAACTTTTTGAAATAAAGACTTGGATAAATAAATTAGATACTTGGTCGAAGAATACAGATTTTTTCCAATAGTCTGATCTGATTCTAAAATACAAATATAAATATACAACTAATAATACAAGTAATAATAATAAATATAAAATACAAATATACAACAACAATATTATATTGTGAAACAGGTTGGATATCTGTGGTAATAAGTGGTTTTATACATTTGATTGAGCGCGATAATGTCGTGTCTCGGCAAATGATCTACGCTTCTTCGATAAACGTCATTTACGCGATGCGCTCAGGAAATTGTTCTGATACGGACCGAAATATTTTTTAAGAGGTCATTTTACGTTCTTTCATATTATCGCAAGTGCTTAACTTATGCAATAATTAAAAAATATATGTAACCTATTAGTTCTTATTTATTTGCAGACATTTTTTAAGAAGTTCAGTTCAAGGTTGTTTGCGCTAGTTCCTTTAAATAACTTATGCTTCTAGCTACCTGATTGATTTATTGACATGAACTTGCTACCTATTAAAATAATACTGTTGTATAAAAAACATTTTTAAATAACAACCATAATCGAAT
>DWDU01003945.1:0-11178 GCA_018245575.1 Jemadia suekentonmiller
TATTTAATGTACGTTGTTTGGATCCACAAACGAGGTGACAAGTGCTTCCGCGAGGTACTACTGTACTCTCCTACAGTGTCTACTTAATTGATGCAACTGTCATATAAATAAAGGAATACTCACGACGAGCAGCTCCCCGAGGTGTATGGGGTGCGTGAGGTGCATGGCCACGTAGCGCAGCACCACGGGGTGCACGAGGTAGGCGCAGTACGTGACGCGCGAGAACGGGTACAGCACCGGCGCCGCCAGCAGCGGCCGCAGCCAGCCTGCGCAACGGGCCGGTACGGACACGGCTCGGGCCGTGCTCGCAACTCATTGATGTTTATAGCTAGTGCTTTACCCTTCTAGCGAGAGATGAACCCGAGTAATATAAAATGTATGAATACAATCTTTGACCATGCATATTATGATAGTTGAACCCTATGTCACTTTTGTAGTTTATCAAGTCCACAGGTTACCTTGAAGATCATTATTAACATGACTTCCATTGAGTTTTCAAAATATAAGTAAGAAAGGATAATGCGACATTGGCGTGAAAGTTTGGGGAGGAGTGGCTCAGACCTCCGTAGCCCGTGGAGCAGGCCACGATGATCCAGCCCACGCAGGCGGCCCACAGCGAGTGCGACAGCGCGCTGTAGACGGCGGCGGCCGCCACGCCCAGCTCCGCGCGGTACAGCCCGAAGATGAGGAACAGCAGCGTGGCCGCGCACACCGCCCACCCCACGCACGCCCATATCTGCCATCGACCATTCAACATTTAGTACGACTAACTCATCAACCGGCCTCCTCGTCTCGTATAACATATTGTCGAGGATGGCGACCGCCTTCATTGGTCATCTTTTCCTTCAATTTCGTAGACCATTCAATTAAAACATTTTTAGTATTTGTCTCCGCTCGTATAATATATAAGTGCATTTTTATCAAACATCACACACGCATATGACAGTAATGAGAATCCAAATCAGACAGTTCAAAATAATATTTAAATATCATCTGCTCTTTTTTCTATTATACGATAATTAACAAGATTTTCAACTTACCCTGCCCATTCGTATTTTTAAGTTTGTTTTGAAAAGTATCCATCCTGTGGCCATACCGACCAGGTACGGTCCGAATCGGGTCCACGGCTTGTCATAGATCTTGTCGAATTGGGTGAAGGGGTCCTCGCTGTTAGGTATGTGCTCGCTGCTCCAGGACACGTAACCCGTGGTGAGGAGCGACGACGCGAACAACACGCCCGTCAGCACCACCGAAAACTTGAAGTGGCTGTTAAAACAATTACGATATCAGTTTTCAAAATTGACTCATATGATGACAATGATACTAAAAATAAAATTATGTTGAAAATATTGTTTAATGATGCTATTCAGGAAAAATTTGCATATTTGGTAAACAATGATAATGTATCTTACCTTGTCGCTAGAATGAGAAGAACTGCGCTGACGGCGTAGAACTGTGTGTCGTCGGATAAGTACCAACTCCAGAGCATACACTGGGAAGTGTTGTCGAAATAAATCATTGTGCAAATAGATGTTGAATATTTTTAACACTTAAAGAATTTTAGATTCTGCGCTCAATACTTAAAAATGAAATTAAGTAGTAAAGAATATGAATATCTTAGATTAATTCTAATTTGGCACAAAGCATTGCTTACAAAACGTTGAAATATTTTATCTGATAGCTGACAATAGGGTGCCAATATTCCGATCGTAATTTGAGCGCTTAAGGTGTCCACGCATAACGCTTACCATTTGGTCGACGGGGAAGAGGGTGTTGATATACAGCAGGTTCCTCCACCAGTACTTGGGGCAGGTGTCGTGGTCGGCGGCGGGCGGCTCGAACACCGCGTTGTGCTGGAACCACTTCATGGTCACCTCCACCACGCCCAGCATGAACAGGTACGGGCCGGTCAGTCTGCCGGCGACAAATTACCCGCTGTTAATTTTTACTCTACGCATCCGGGTACAAATCCTGATATGGAACTCTTATTAAATATTACTTGCTTAATTTTGTGCTTAGTTTTCCAATACATATATCTATTATACATGATCTAATGATATTAAGGAATGTATTGAAAGAGACAAAAGTAAATAATCCCACTATTGTAATCGAACTTCGCCTTATAGGTTGATCCGAAATGGTTACGTAGTACTCCCCTGGCCTTATGAAGGCTCCGTATTCTGAACTGGTGGGACGGCCCTGAAGAGATAAATTTCCTTACCTGGCAAATCTGTACGCAATCAATCCAATGAATTGTAGAAGACCAGACGTGATTTTCCGATGGCCTTTAGTAAGCCTGTCGAGTTTGCCTTTCGCGTTGGTGCGGAAATATAGGAACGTTACCAACATGCCCCTGAAAATGAAAATGTCATCAAATACCTTTACGTTAACTCTGTAAGTAAAGGTATAATACTTTAGGTATTTTAGGCCATCATTTAGATTGAACATGGTTTTTTTTCTTTAAATTTATTAACGGATATTATACGAGCTACCTAAAGCCGAAGCTACCTACATCATCATCAGTCTATTCCCGTCCACTTCTGGACATAGGCCTCTCTAACAGCAAGTCACTGATTTCAGCTCTTGGCAATCAGCTACCTAGAGAAGTATTAACTTTTGAACACTCAAGTCCAAACTTTTCTTTTAGGCTCAAAGTAAACTGTCTATTATAAGGAAATAAAATATAAACGGTGCTTGAAATTACTTCGTACTGACCCAAGACAAAAGAATGTATCCACGCTGTAGACTGCACTGATAATAAGTTGGAACCAGAAACTTTTTTCCAAAATCGCTCTTAGAGCTGTATTGTCTGCGTACTGAAACCAAGAATTAGTTCAATCATCTTAAATGGAGGAAAATGTAGTGTCACGCTAGGACCATGGACAACATTCCTTACATTGACTACGTCAATATTCCAAATTATCGGTTACAGAAAGAGTACGTGCGAGTAGCTCATTATCAAGGAGTATAACATACTCGTAAGTTATCTTAATGTTCGAAACGAATCGAACATAATAGTAAGCAAACAAATGCCTGAACGTGACATATAAAAGTGAATAATGTGGTGCAAAATGACTATTTTGAGCTAAATACATTATACAGGGCGAAGCATATTTATGTAGAGCAGATTAGAAGTAGTATGGGTCATATAATCTAGGGAACTAATATTTATTTAATATGGATGCAAACCTTGAAGACTACGATGCAAGTGTGGCCAAATATAACCCAGACCATAGAGAAAGAGCGGAGACCGTGGACTACGGCGACCGTGTCCGAGCCCACGGACTGGTCGAAGATCTGCAGAACATTAGCCTTCATTGAGAAGGACAGCAAAAGCTCCGACCAAATAGCTGAAACAGAAATAAACATGTGAATACAGGTTGCGAGTCGTATACAGTTGCTGATCTGTAATGATTAAAATCTTTTAAATCATCAGGTGGAATAACAGTCAGTCGCGAGCATATTGCTAAATAAAAAAATGAGTATTATCATAATTATAAATCTGATTAGTTTAAAATGAGACTTAGAACTCGGGCATAATTTCAATTGGTGAGAGATTTATATTCTGGATGGACAACAGATATCTAGACAGTGACACGGATCGAAAAGTAAAACAAAACTTAGTCTTGTACATTATTCCTTGTAACGTGTATCTTGATGTGTCGATTACCAACTTACATAGTTTAAGTTCTTCGTCAGTGGAGGCGGTTTCCCCCGTGAGTCGCTCTTCGGAATTATTGCTACTGTTGATGGCAATGTTATTGTTCACGTTGTACATCGACTTTCCTGGAACAATTAAAAGATCGAAAATATAAAGCGTTGGTAGTGGTGAAGATTCCGGCTAATTGTTCTTTAGTAAATCGGTATTTAATCAGGTTATCTCGAAGAAATGAGTAATATTTATTTATCTGTTCTGTGTCACGTGTTTTTTTCATTTAGTTATTTTTGTTAACTTCAATTTTATTTAGAATCCTATAGTATTTGTCAGCATAAATTTCAACTGATTTTATAAAGATAAAATTGATAAGTAACATGTAATAATAAGTGTGGAAATAATCGATTGTGCAAGGCAATATACTTTTACTTATATAACAAAAAATATAATTATAATACAAGGAATTAATAATCCTTCTCAATCGTTCTTCTCGTCATCAATAGGTAGGACTTAACTCGTCATATTGTCACAAATATGCAGTAGCGTCACTCACCCTTGGAAACAGTGATGGCGTCGAGTCCATTGAGATCCAGCTTCATGTCGGCGGCGCGGCCCCCGCCTGCGCCCGCGCCGTCAAGGCGCCCGGCGCGGCGGCGGCGCGCACGCACATCGCGGCCCAGCTTCATGTCGTACGCTGTCGCCGCGACCAGTACTGCGGCCAGTACGCTGCACACTCCCCTGCGAAACCGAAAGCGGCAGACATTTAGAACATTCCAGTGCGAATTTATTGTACTACGCTGAGCGCTTTCATGTTATGTAATTTTGGACGTGTTAATTAGATGCGTATATTTGATTATTTGGTTAATATTTGTAAAATGTTAAATTGTCTTTAGTGGTTTTGATGAATCCAATTTAAAAGCTGCAAAAAAAGGTTACGTGTGTCAATAAGTACATGAATGAATTTGAATGTTTTTACAATTTAGTAAACTAAGCTTAAAGTATACGATTTAGTATACTTTTAACCTATAGTAACACTTAAATTATAGGTACATAGATTACACAATGATGTTACATTATAAAAGTTAAGAGCACAGTGTACCTACCTATTTAAAATTTCTATAATTACGATGTTCTTTCAAATTATGTATAGAATCAATCTAACAAAAATCAATACTTTCACTATGTACCCACGTAATGTTCATTATAATTAAAAAAAAAATATTGGAAGTGTTTATTTATAAATACCTACACGCCCTACACTCCTTTTTCTCATAAAGGAAAGCACAGGGGACGGCAAGAATGTACATTACAGAGATATTATCTATCATACAAACTTTAAAACAATCACTTTATTTCATCATTCCCCCGAGACATTCACAGAACTGTCAGAGGAAGGAACGCCCGCCAAGACCACAATGCTGTGACATAAACACCACCAGCACGTGGGAACAGTGCGGCGAACATTGAGACGGAAAGAAAGTTAGAAAATACGGTCTGTATCATTGCACAATCATTGCGTACTTTCAAGGCGATATTACATTTAATAATATTTCCTTATATTGTTATCTTGACTTAACTCTATTTATTTTGTTATTTCGGATTATCTAAATAGGTAATTCATTTCGGACTGTATTGGCTGACAATGTAGCTGGGGAAGCATATCTGCGGATGTTTTTATTTTAAATCATCCAAAAGTTGGCATTTGACAATGGAGTACTAGTTTTACTCAGACTTCTATACAATGGTCATGAGTCAACAATCAGTCATGTTTAGTTCATCTACCTTAGCATCTATTCCCAAAGGTAGATGGAATAAGTGAGGTTAGCAAATAGGTCCTAAAACTTATTTCACCCTCAACAGACTTCGAAAGATAAATTTACCAGCGTACTAAACTTTGTAAATCATCCGTTAAATATAAACATTGGAATGGTTTTACTAAAAGTGTTATGTTCTATGTCTAAATACAAAATATGATAAAATAAGATTATGTAGCGACCATTTCACCATTTCTTTATTCAAAGTAATTGGTTTGACGTTGAAAATGTTTTATTTCATCTTTAATGTCAAGTTGGAGTGCAAAATGAGTGATAATTTAGCTACTGCATGCAAATATGTGAGTGAATATCTATATTCACGTTCGTGTCTTTTACTTTTAGAACGCCGTTTTATAAATTCATAGCCCAATAATATACCGTGTGCAGAATAAAATTCAGCATATATTATAAAATATATCGCATTTGTACTTACATGGAAACCTTGGCGTAACAAAAAAAATAATCCTAAGATGACTAGTATTTTGTAAAGTAAAGTTTTGAAATATTAAACTTTATGTAGCCGATACACAAATTGTAAGTAAATGACCTAAATATCCACCAGTGTTGTAAGCTCGACCTCGGCTCTACCTAAGATGCAGTTGCAACGAGTGGTGCTAGTTGCATACTGATTAATGGTTTGAGACAGAAGGTCATAACGTCTGCGTGTGTGAATTGTACCTCAAAATAATTTACTTGACAGCAACCAAATACGCGACCATTACTGTTACAGTAAATATTTAAAAAAATAACAATGATTTAGAAGTTGTATGAGATTTGTAGTGATTTGTAAAACGAGGGACTGTAGGTACTGCACTCCTCTGCCTTGAATTACCTTTTATGTAATGACAATGATTCATAACTACAGTAACGATTATAAAACCTTTCCACATGTCTATAGGATTCCACGAAGGTTTTTTTGGAAATTCATAGCTTCATTCCTACGGGAACACAATAATGTATTAAAGACACTACTTTTCGGAGATTTTTAGGGTGAAAACGTGGTTTTTCCATGCAAGCATTATCATACAAAACTTTTTTGCTAGGTGCAAGCGTGGGGAAGGACAATGTTGGACACATTGGGTCGGATGTAAAATAACATGTCTTCAGATAGACCTAGATACTTACAGCAGTATCTGGAAGGTGGGATCTTCGAGGTAGGAGTAGCCCCCGCGGTCGGGCGAGCGCACGGCGACGACGGTGTGGCGCAGCGCCGGCGCGCGCACGGCGCCCACCAGCGCCGCCACCTGGTCGCGGCCGCACGCGCGCGGGAAGCACAGCCCGAGGTGCAGCGTGCGCCGCTGAGGACAGCGTTCCATTTAGCGTATTTTATGCAACGTCGCTATTTTATAAACTGGCTGGAAAGTGAAAATGGCATTGGACTGTTTATGGCAGGTTTATACAAATAGATGTCAATTTCATTTTTTAAAATGATCCAGTTGGGAAGAGAATCACGCCTAAATTAGTTGAGTTAATCATTACTTTGTGGAATTCAGCTAATATGACTACGCAATTTGCGGATGCTGCGTAACATGGCATTCATACAGTGTGTTTCGCTCACTTTTCCATAAAAGTAGCATATATATTCAAATAATTGACGGTATACGTCACCATCCGCACCGCTATCAATATGTGTTTTAATCCAAAATCGTATTGTACAGTGCCTACTTTGATTGATCTAGTAGAGAGGAACAAACAGATTGAAATTGATTTAATGTTTGTAAGGTTTGTTAATCAATTATCAGCACAAACGTAAGGTAATTTACAGTTTTGATGAGGTCCGCCATGTCTGTGGAGACGCTGAGGCGCACGTTGTAGAAGCCGGTGTCGAAGGGGGGGCCCAATCCTGTCATTGACACATCCTGGCGCCATTCGCTGAAGATCTGCGATCCGCTGCTCCCTGTAATAAACAATGTCTATAATGAAATGTCTGCTGAAATTTATTTTTAGTTTATTACGGATATTTGGTAAGTAACAGATTTAGTATGGAGCCCAGTTTCATTGTTTCATTAGTATTCCCTATCCTCCCCAAGAATGAGTTAACAATTGAAATCAAATACTTGTATTCAGCACTAAATGGATGGAATCGAAAATCTGGTGGATGACGGATGGGTTAATTAATGTGAAAACGAAACAACAATATTGGAAATGAAGAGCTGAACTAGACACACGTACATACCTTCACGCCAGGTTCCTTACGGGCTAGGCAGAGAGCGCGGAGTGCCATATATTTCTATCTTTACAAACCTACCGTGCTTTTTCCTTACTCATCACTCTATAGGTACATATACACCCGTGAGGCACACTTTTAATTCACTCATCAGTCAGAACTTGATTTATTTTATTTGAACTGTTTAAATGGTAAATGTTATAGCTAAATAATAATAATGTCTTTGGACAACTCATGCAAGCTTATCTCATCATAAATTAGACCGAGCCTGTACTCTTGTCATCAGACAGCTAATATTATGCGTATTAGAATTTACATACATTCTTTTATAGAAAAATTATAACCCAGGCACAGAAAAAATAGTTTTAAATATTTTTAGGTTACAGTGATCTTTTGACGTCATATGGCATGAATATGTAATACTTATTTCTAACAAACTGCCTCGTTGATCATGTTGGTTGTAAGCGTGACTAACGATTAAAAGGTCCAAGGTACATATCCCGGGTCGGACACTATCAGATATTTGTAACTTTGATTTTCTAATAGTGGTTCGGAGTTTGGATATGTGAAATGTAATGAAATATCGGCACAATTTTTTAGAAAGTTCAATGCAAACAAAAATATTATTATACCTGTTATTTCATTATTAACTTAACAAACGAAACGGTGGCTCAAACACGCGTCGCGCTCTCTTTCCTTGCTCCGACGCCGACGTAAGAGTATTAAGGAAATTTGGCTGTTAAACAGAAAATAGTATGAAATTTTGTTGTTTCCTAGTCTGTAAATTATGGTTTCAAAATTGAATTCTTGGAATGTATCGTATGAATTTACCGTAATATTATAAATGGATATTATATCTGCATGTCACGTTTTTATGTCAAAACAGCTGAATCAGGTTAGTTATAAATACAAATATATACTGAACTAGCTCGTTGATCGAATAGATGCAAGTGACCTTGGTAATCGAGATGTTCCGGGTTCAATTTCGAGTATTACTTATTAGACTTTCTAGTTTAGATTTTCCAATTGATTTTTTTTGTAATGGCTAGGAGTCCGGATTTGTAACGTGGGAGTGTACCTCCTCTGCCAACCCTTTCGGGGATAACAGGCGTGATGTTGTTTTTTTACGTTTTACTATAGATTGAACGGGTACTTGGAAAGCTTTCTTAATTGAAGTCCTAAGTAATATAAATATATTGAAACTACTTTGATCAGACACTTCATTCTAAATTTCAAAAACGTTGTGTTATACTGACCAGATACTAGTTCATGAACCACTGGTATATAAAGTAAATTTCTAAAGTAATTAAATAGTAAGTAAATTAAATATAAGTATAATTAGTATATTTCTAATCCTTATAAATAAAATGAAGTCCGCTGTTGTGTGTGCATCACGTAAAAACTTTCAAATGATTTTGGAGATTTTTTTTAGTTTTACATCTTTGACACTGCGGTCTTTATCCTAAAAAAAATATTTTGATATTTTGTTTAAGTAAAGTTAATAAAATTTTGATGAAATTATAATTTTTAGCGATGATTTTAACATCAGCGATGCATATTTTTGCCTTCAAAATTTATTATGTTTTTTCTTTATACATATATCAAATAAATTACTATGACAAGAAACGATGCAGACGAAGTCTTGCATATGAGCAAGTATAATTTTACACCCAGTCACAGAATTAAAACCCATGCTAGACATGCCAATATTTGTCCTGAATGGAAATCGAACCCACAATCTCCCACTCGGCGGACAGGCACACTGACAGCTATAGTTATTGATTCTGGAGCTGTTTGCTTGCGTCCTTGTTTACGGTACTTAGAACACCACCCACGCAAGACACCTTTTATGGCTCTATGTATGTTAAATAGATCTTGTGTATGTGACAAAGGCAGTGGATTGGTTTGCGAAATAAAATTGAATGAAATAGAGTTATTTTTTAAGTGAAAAGCATTTAAATGAGCCATTGTATAAATTTTAGAAGTGAGACAGTTACGAAAAGGCCCAGAAAAGTAATATTACACAAGACTTCAGTTGGAGACCTATATTTTTATTTATTTCATTTAACGTTCAAATTCGGCAACGACTTCAAGTGTACCTTGTTAACTATTACTTTTACCGATGTTATCAATTAACGGTTTGTATTATTCAGTAGTGGCTTTCGAACGTTTAGTTTTGATTATTTGAATTTTCATTCTTATAACTCTACCATGAATCTTTAAATTTCTATACCTTCTGATTTTGACATTCATTAAGGCTCCCCCAATGATTGTTCATCAAATTAATTTTGCTGAAAAACGCCATTTCTAATGATTATCATCGTTATTAACCCTTTTATTGTTGCATGTTGTATACAGGCTTGAACGCATTCAATTAGCAAGTTAGCGAACTTCACACACATTAGGGAATATTATTGAGAATTCTATTATGTATGCTCCTTCGCGATGTTTGTCTTCACCATTACAGGGAGACATTTCAACATTAAAAACATACATAAATTAACGTCTGATTTACGTGCAAGTATTCGAGTTCTAAGCTCACCGAGAAGAAAACTAAAATCCAAACTATCAGGCGTCTCTATCGTATTGGAATGTCAAAGAAATAGTTCTAGCAAGTTCCGATAATTGCTTCACACAACCCAGTCGTTGTTATCTATGCAACGTATTACGTCACGAAACAACTGGAATGCAGCTGTCGAGCTTTGCGAAATACAGTGGAACGCAAGCTTTTTGTTTTGTAATGTTTACGGATACTAAGAAATTAGGTTTTTACTAAGTTTTATGTCGCTACACAAAACCACTGTGTTTCCAGGTTAAAATCTTGCCAGCGATCTCCGAACAGGTAGGCAGAGGAGTGTACTAATACTCCCACGTTTCACCAGTTACGTTTAAATCTTATTATGAAACAGGTGGTGAGCCTCATCTTTAAATCTAAATTATAAAAATCCAAACGTACCCGAGCCGGGATTTGAACCCAGGACCTGAAGTTCGGCATTGAGGCAGTTAGTACCTAATACATATCAGTACGTAACGACTGAAGTGACGATTATTTTATTTTTATAGTAGTCGTAAATATGTACATACATGCTATCACAGTCTTTACGCATTCGAGCACTTTTTTACTATCAAAATGCCTTTGTTTTGGAAGTTTCTAATTTCTAAGACATATTATAAAGTTGCGTAACGACCCCGTGTATTACTCAACTTTTATATAAGCGATATTTACATATTAGTGTATGAATAATGGTCTAACCCAGAAACCCCGTTTTTTTCGGAATTCCCCGTTACAAAACCGCTTCATTGATCAAAGTCTGTTGAATGATGGAAAATATTATATTTTTTCGCAGACAATTCAATGCGCACTGTCTGGTGATATTTTAAATACACTTTATTATTATAATAGATTTTTCAAAATTCTTCACCTATGATATGTAATATAACCATACATAGCAAAATTGTTTCATATATTATATAAAAACGTAACATCACGCCTGTAATCCCCGAAGAGGTAGGCAGAGGAGTGTAGAACACTCCCACGTTTC
>DWDU01003946.1:0-11178 GCA_018245575.1 Jemadia suekentonmiller
TTTCATGGAAAAACTGATAGATGACTGTTTCAACGGTGATCTCGTATTATAATAAAATCACGTCAGACAAGTCTAAGACACCTTTTAATAAGCAGGAAAGAAGGAAACAGTGTCTAAAATAGAATTTACATAAAATGTTTTCAAATTACCACTTATTGGGGAACTCCCCTGAATGACGTTAAGTCAGACAAGACCGCGTTCGCGCCGAGTGGCGCGCATTTTAAAACACTGTATGAAACGATAAGTACCTATAGATATCCGCATCTACGATACTTATTCCTTGTAATTATGATACTCATTCCCTTATACGATTTGTATATTAAGTTAAATACATAATATGTAAGAAAAATATTATACAGGTATGAGCATATGGACAATCTAAAGCCATAAATGCAATACAATATTGCCACTCTTGATACGTCTTTATGTACGTAAGGACCGTCGATATTTTTGCGTAAAAAGATATTTCATATAATGTAAGCAGTGTCCTATTCTTTTAACTGTCACCAATATTCCTTTGAGTGCTAACTACAGAATATATGTATGTATGTATGTATGTACTGGTTCATAACAAGCAATTGAAATTTAAACTGTACAGGATATATACACGAGGAAATTTAACTTTGTTACATTTTACATCCTATCATCGGGGACTTTAAATTAATGGATACTTCGTTCTATATAATACGAATTTAACATAACGCATTTTAAGTATGACCAAACAATAATTTAAAAACTTGTATGCTTTTGCACGTACTATTAAATAATACCAAATCTGTAACAATTTTGTCCCGGCCTGTAGAATACAAGAAACTTAGGACAAGACAGTAATATTATCACATGTAAATAATTAATCAAGAATGTCTTTATATGAATTAAACAGCTCATTCTGCAAAATTTCTCTCTGGACAAAGAATATTTTTTTTAAGTTACTTGGCTGGCGCTGTTCCAAGCACTTCCTAACAACTTTGTTACCTCTAACTTTTCATTTGAATAATCTGGAGTTTTTAATTGTCCCACGATAAACATCCTAGTCTGGCACTTGTTTGATTTGTCTTTAAACATTCTTCTAAATATTCAAATCTTTTAAATCAAACGTATATTTTGAAAACACCTTTGTAAAATCTGGCTAACAAATGCAACAAAATTATGCTGAAAATCTATAATTGTATGTATACTAAATGTTGCGCTCGATTACTCAATGCCAGTGTACTTAACATTATCAGTTTAATCTTACTAGGATCGTATTTTTATTACTCAAACACGCAAAGACAATGAAATACAGTAGTGATATAATGTACTGAAAATATCTGTCCATAATAGCGAATAATGTGATACGATCAGCCTAATTCGATACCATTGTATCGCGACATTCAATCGTTTGATTACACTGTTTTCGTCCTTTTCATTTTCATTTGCTACGGTTACGCGAGATGGAACATAAACAATGTAGATTAAGGGTTGTATATTCAGTTACACCCCTTGCGAGGATAACAATTTGATGATTAATCATATTGTTCCCAAATTACAAGATCAAAATAAATTATTATTTTGAAGACTCTATGGAAGATAAGTGGAATGTTTTGGTTGTGATTAGAACACATCGCGTTGTACATGTAATTTTATTTACATATAAAGACACAAGCAGTATAGACAAAGTCTTAGTCTGCTTTCAGTAGATAGCATTTGATTGCTTTCCTACAATTATACCATCAAGAGATGGAGCATCTGATAGTGAAAGGATGCTTTTAATTATAGAATCAAAACAAGAATAAATCAATAAAATAGACATCAGAAGACCGTCGCATGTTCAACTAATGAAGCCAAAACTCAATTCTACGTGCGGTGAGATGATAGATCAGTGACGTTGTCACTCGATCAAATAGTTCAAAAGAACACTCAAGATGATAGAGACGCTAGAATACAGAGAGAACCAATATCTCTCTAAAATCTCAAGTGTTCGGGCCCGTCAATAAGCCACTGGTTGTTAATTACTTGAGCTGCAAGTCTGCTCGGACACAAGTGAGCTTAGCTGTTACTGGAGACCTCCAGGTCACAGGTGTGAGCAGTGATCGATATTGAATCTGGCTTGAACTTTGTGTGTGGGCCATTGCTCTAATTTAAAGTTAGCTTTGTTTAGATCGATAGCGGCTTAGGATGTCAATCTAGCTTTCCCCTGAAGTGATAATTGTACTTCATATGACCTATTTGTACCCATGACTCTGATTCTCTTACTGACACTCAACGTAACTATCTCTAAGTACGTCGCGGTAATTAATAATATTATGAGCCATAAACGTCCACACTTGCGCCTTTAATAAAGCATGGGCGCCCTAACATTAAGATTTACTCGACGCCACTGAAAGCGTGGGGTTTCACCTGCGAAGTTGTTCTAAAATTTTGTAATTAAAGTTTTAAATATATACGAGCTGTGCCCGCGACTTCGTCCGCGTGGAATTCAAAAATTCTGAAATGAAAGTTACTCCGTATTACATAAGCTATCTGCCAGTGAAAATCCCGTCAATATCGGTTTAGCCGTTCCAGAGATTAGCCGAAACAAACAAACAGACAGACAAAAATTTTAAAAATGTTATTTTGGTATATGTACCTAATGTGTGCACATACATATTTATTTAGGAAAAAGCGGTTATTTTAATGGTACAAAAAGACACTAATTCTATTTATCTTCTTCTTTTTATATAAAAATTATAGGCGTAGAAATTTTTTCTTTAAAGGAGTTATGACATTTATTTCAAATGACTCCTATTTGTTAGCCTAAATTCTTTAACAACTTTGTATTTTAGCGCCAATGTAGCAATGGTCACCTGCAAGTTGATGACTACAAAGACGGTTTAAAACAAGTCTATAGAATGTGAGACATTTCATAAACCGTCAGTATTTATTAGGCGTAACACAAAATAAGGACTGAGTCGTTAGTTGAGTGGCTGCAAGCGCCACTGCTGAACGGCAGGTCTCGGGTTCGATCCTCGGGTCGGGTATCATTAGGTTATTCTAAACTGAAATTCTTAGTAATACCTAGATCAGAGTCTTGACTTGTGCTTGGTGTATGGCCATACGCTGCATCTCCTATTCAATGGTGATACACGTAACATAACAGGTGCATCGTGGGCGTGCACTACATAACTCTGCTTATCCGTCTGGGGAAACACAGGCGTGATGTAATGTTAACACTGAGGCTTTCATGTTAAGGCAGTCTGAGAAACTATACTAAGTAGCACCTATTAAAACTTATTTTGTGAGTATAAACATGAAATGAAATATCAATTTTTTTACACAGACGACATTATTCTGAAATAAAGTGATTTACAAAGTGATTACCTTTTAATATTCTTTTCTCCAATTGGAAATAGGGAACGTTGAAAAATATTGTCTACTGATTGTAATCGGATGCCAAAGATTTAATTTTCCCTGTGGCGCCGTGTTTCACGCGGGGTCGCAACACGAGCGAATTACAAGCTGAGAATACATTATAATATTATGCAATAATGTATTTCAGAAAGAACCTAAAAAGAATATTCACAACAAAACACAGATGCATCAGGAAATTTACAATAATAGGTCTAGTTCAAACAACGCAGTTGTGTCACTCATTGATCAATGACTTAAACACACAGTATTATAATTATTATTAGACCATTATTAAGTAATATCACGCCTGTTATCCTCGAAGAGGTGGGCACAGGGGTGTAGTACTCGTACACTCCCACGTTTCATAAGTTTACGATAACGTCCCACAATGGAATAGGTGGTGACCATTGTAAATATTTCAAATAGACCATGTTCAGTTTTAGTGCCTGCTTGTCATGACCTATTGTATCAGCATAAAAATATTATTATGTTATATATCAAGTATTTTTCCATAAATATTTGGCCGCTACAGTAGTCCTTTCGGCGTCACGGGACCCTTATTTATAGGGAACTCAATATTATTCCAAATGCACTACTGTTATGAAATCGTTACTCAGACATGTCACAGCTGAAATAATTCTCGAACGAGCTCCCTAACAACGGTGATAATCATACTAAAAACACGCTTTCAAACAATTAAACAATGATATTATTGGTCAACTATGGCAACATAAATTTCAATATTTATTTACAGGAAAAAGAGCAAGAAGATACAAAGAAAAAACAAAATATCCTACGTTGTAGCTGTAAAATTGTTTTCAGTAAGAATAATAAAAAAACAACAACGAAACCCACACAGCCATTAAACAATAAACGAACCCCATCCGAAAGAAGTGCAAAGCAATAATAATCCAGCGTTGGGAAGTTGGCAAAGGTTTATGTGTGCGACGTGCGTGCTATGCTAAATGTGGTCCGGGTAAATAAATAGCGGAGTCGGTTAGTAAATACCCGGAATCGATAGCCATCGACGCGGGAACCGGCACTGCTGCACGATATTTATCTCCCGCACACCATACTCTCCAGTTATTATTATGGCTGGCTCGAAGAAATCGCTTTTTAAGCAATAACACAGCTCAATACACCAATATGGATTTTTTATGTTTCTTCTTTATATTTTCTGTACGCGAAATACTTTTTTATAATTTCGTCTTCTATTATGTCTGATTGTTATATCTGGATCTTAAAGTAGGTTTTACATCACTGCGTTTGAAAGCAAATATCCTCGCACTAATCATGTTATTGTACACCAATAATATATATAAAAAACAAAACATACTTTTTTATTGCCTCGTTGATCGGGCGGTTGCGATCGGGACTGCCGATGCAGAGGTCTTGGGTTCAAATTATGAGTCCTGTATATACTATTGGATTTTTTATAATTAGATTTTCTAGTTAAAATATGTAGTATTGACTCGAAGTCAGAACTTGTGCCCGGTATATGATAATAGGCTCACCACATTTTCCATGATGGGATGTACGTAAAAGTTACTGGTGAAACGTGGAAGTGTACCGCACTCCTCTACCTACCTGTTCGGGGATTACAAGCATTATGCTACTTTATAATAGACATAATTATTACACTATATTAGACAACCTTAGCACTGGACAGCGATCTCTTTCAGATTGTCATTAAAGTTAGCATAAGTAGTACTAGTTAGAATCAGGGTAGAGATATAAAATGAATATCATATAATTTACTCTGTGCTTACATCTATAGCTGTAAATTAAGGTAAAAAAACAACTTGGAATAAAACAAGTTTTTAGTAACATTGCAGAGAAGGGAGCACAATTGTCTCTATACCACGAGTATTGCATGTATGTGGGCCTTATTAATAAGTACAGGAATACTTGTAAATAACGAGACAAGAGAGCAGCAGTGCGAGAACAGTACTTTTGTTAAATGATCATTCGGTTATAATTCAATAAATTCGGTTGCAATGTCTATTGCTTCTCATATGATATTCAAGCTACCTAATCTTCATACACGTAACGGAACGAGGTAACTCAAACAGCTATACCAATGCTCAGTTCTATCCGGCACGATACATGGAGGTACTGGCAGCGAATTTCCCAAGTCAGTCGTTACTAAACAGTCTAATATGCATAAACACGTTTCGACTTGTTTAGTACAACGCGTCCAGGCTCCGAGAATGAGAAGTCCGTCTAAATAGATCAGCAGTGATCAGACTGTGACCATAATTTATAGTGTAGACTGTTTCATGAGCTGTAAATTATTCTACGGTCCACCCTTTATTCCGAAATAGTACGTATAACTGTTGAAACTCCGGAACGCATTGTACTCCTCTGCCTATATCTTTTGAGAAATACAGGCGTGATTTTAAGTTATGTGTAGCATTTAGAATATACAGAAGCAATAGTTTTAAAAGTACCCCTGATCTTGTATAGCGTAGAGAATAAAAGAAATTGTAATGGACATAAAGACAGAGGTACGCTTTGAAAATCTCTAAAAGCTGTACAAATTCTCGCCGAATCTATAAAAATAAATGCTCTTACGTTAACTTAATTTCGTTTAATACATTTTTTGTAGTTTTTATTCCATTTATCCCACGTTGCTTTAGTATTTTAGAGATTTAATGTCTAAAACTTTCTAACTTAATAGAAATTGTTTTTCAATTTCGATTTAGTAGGACTTAAATATTTTATCAATTATTATTATCATATAACCGAGATTGAAAAACCTGACAGTTCGAGACTCGTAAAGTATTAAAAAAATGCAATGATAATTTATAATTTTTAACGAAAATTTATTATGAATCATGTCTTAGTGATTTCAAACAGACATTTACTATATTAATTAACTGTATGTGTTATGAATCATATATTCTGACACTTGATTGACAGAACTCCAAAAGATAACCTTAATAACTTGTTCAACCTCTGCGTTAAATTCAGAGAAATAGAATTTTTGAGACGTTGTTATTTTTATTACTCGCAGCCACAAATATAACGAGGGCACAAGAAATATATTTATCTAGTTAAAATGTATAGTTTCTGAATTCGCAAAGTAATCTAAAAGATCAGCTGAGCTAACTTCGGTTCGACTTTAGTACCGAAAATCTGAAGATTATTTAAAAAAATATAGAAACGGTAAGAAAACATTCAATGGAATTGTACCACAAGTTCGTGTCCAAATAATGCGAGAATTCGCTCCAACATTTTGGTCGAAAAGTCTTGGAATGAAATCCGGGTATTATTCTCGGGAATTTGGGCTCACGCAAACAATTATTACACACGACAGCCAGGATAATCAAATCTCACCCGGTCTTTAGGAATCTCTGTTCAGCTGTCGGTATATATGACATAATATACAAAATAGTTATATGCGACGAGATGAGTTTACTCTAACGGTTTATTTGATAACAGCGTCTGTACTCTGTTGTTGTAGACTGTTATTTTCCAGCAATTCTACTGTAATTGAAATCTTAATACTCTAAATATGCAAGACATCCAATTGCTCATAGATGTACAACACAAAATTGTTGCCACGAATTCTTGGCAATTTGATGAAAATTGATCAACACTTCGATGCTCGTCCGGATTTATTCTAGTAAAGCATCTTACGGTAAAGTCGAAGAATACGAACTAATTACGTCAAGAAAAACCATCGCAGTTTACTAATAGGTGTGAAACAAATTTGGATTATCTAATTCTAAACAAAAACAAGCATAGTTGAGCTCTGAAATGAATAAATCCTTTATCTAGCTAGTCCCATATGTCAGGTTATAATGGCGACATAATATCGGTTACAATATCGGGGCATGACCAGTTAAGCACGTAGGCACATGGCGCAATATCCCGTAGCATAGGGATCTAATTATCCAATATCACAGATGAGACAATTTCCGTAGTTACGTAACCGATGTCATATCTAATATTGGCCCGCAATCCACAACGACGCGTCGCAGGTGCGGCGACGTCGGAACTGCGGCACCGCGAGAGTCGCGGTCGCGGTCACTAATCGCGATTAATTGCCACCTGCACTGCTGCCATTTGTACGACTTCCTTTAGATAAACATTGTTTATTGCAGCTGCGTGGTCGGACGCAATTTATCGAGGAATAAATTTATAGAAGACGGCATCAATTTTATGTTCACAGGGTAGAGGAGGACAAAAGACCTTCGGTAACTACCTGGCCTGTTAGTGGACAGATTGAGTTATGTGAACGACTGGACTAAAATGTTAGTAAATTTGGTGTTGCGGCTACCAAAATTGTTGTTCCACGTTCACATGATATGCGTTCCGGGAGTGCCGCAGCAGACAGTTAAATTCAGACCATGGCCATTCGTTTGCTCTGAAAGTTAAATACCTAGAAATAACAATCCTCCTGTATTAAGCTATTTATACATTGCATAGCATTGATATTCTTAGTTCGTAAATGTGGGGAGGGGCTGGACAGTTGGTGTATATTACAGTTTTCTAATTACACACTGTGTGATAAAATACTGCACAGAATTCTTGGTTGCTCTGTTAGGGAATTCTATATGAACTGTGACACACTCTGAAATAATTGGACGCGATTTTATACGATTAGAAAAGGCACCAAAAGTAATTTCTTTTAAAGGCTACATTGTTAATATTTATGTTGATAATGTACAAAGACAGATGAAAGTTAAAAAGTAATGTAGGTATAGAAAAAGTGAATCGAAGATGTTCAGCCGTTAGATCATTTTAATTGCAAATCGAAATCTATGTAATAAAATTTAATATAGAGACCCTGTCAAACTTCATATTATGACAAATATTTTATGACGTAAAAATGTAATCGTGTGTTTATATCTTAATATAATGTGTATTCTTGATCGTGATAATCTTAGACGTAATTCGTCAAGAATAAAATAACATCATAAAGATCGGAACGCGATTATTTAGCTTACAGCTTTTATAACATATTTGAAAATGTTTCAAATGTTCAATAAATGTAGGTCATACTGATAGATTCTTACAGAAGTTATTCGAGCGAAAACGCTGTCTCCGAAAAAGTGTCTGCGCTTGTATTCGTAGTAGTTCTCCAATGTTCAAAGCTCTTGGTGTAGACGATCACGACAGTACCTTATTCTCAGACGCTATATTCGAAATTATATTGCATATATAACACATACACACACAGTTTTGAAATAAAAAACTTAACTAGATCTGTGCTATTTGAATTTGAATATTTAATGAAGCTTCAAAATCAGTCCCAAACAACGTTTCATCGACATTGATTATTCTACTTTTATCCCGATTGATAAATTAAATTAATTACGGTCCGTTATTTGGGTTACAATTATTATTCTGAATTGATAGCGTGAATTACGAAATTATTTAATACAAAATTAATAAAATAATTACAATACAGCCGCGTAAAACGGCTGTTTGACAATATGGCATGAACATTTCAATTATCAATTATGAAACAGCTACTGTTAATTCAAATAATTCAGTTCTGTTTGTTGAAAATTTCAATGAAATCAATTCATTAGACACTCACTAAAAACAGTGTTTATGGAAAATGAACTGCCATAAATACGTACGTTCTTGACTGAAACAACGAGTTTTATTTATTCAATCAATTGTTTAACAAAAATAGCTCTAAAATTTTATCTCAATTTAACAAAAATAGATGTAGGCTTAATAAGATTAAAGTATTTTATTTTGTCTGCCATTTAACAAAATAAATAATTATCTTTAAATTGACAATTATCTAAAATATCTATGCCAATTATTTGTTTTAAAATTATTTTAAAACACAAATAATTGGCGTTGTGACATTCGGTAAAAAAGGAGCAATAAAAAATAAATGTAACCGCTTTGAAATATTAGCAACAATATAGACTCTAAACGATTTATATTTTTTCACAATGCGTTACGAGTATCTCATAAGAAAGAGTGTATTCTCAGAATACACCCCCCGTTTAATGACGAACAGCAGATTACAGGGGCTGTCAAACTGCCCTGTTGCTTTAGCACTGCACTTGGACAATGTAACTACTAAGTATTAACTTGGCGAATATTTCTTAGAACAGACAACACAGTCCCGGAGATAAATTAGTACGAATATCATTAACAATAAACAATTTAAATAAATGTTGAACAAACTAAACTAATTGGGTGGAGCTAGGAGGATCCGCCGGATATAAAATATTGAAGCCTTGTAGACTGGTCAGTGTGATTGTTGTACCAAATGAAGGAACAAAAAGTACCTCTCTCTCATATATGTACCAAACACTTATTAGATCAACTATAATATAGTAATTAGGTAGCGAAAGGCTATACATAAAAGTGAGAAAAATAATTTATTGTTTTGAATGGCGAAGGAGTGTAAACCAAGCTCTTCTACATACAGTATATTTTCTATTATTCAAAACAAAAGAAATGGAGCCGTGAGCAGCGAAAAATGCCTTAATATTGACACTCGGCACCACCTGTCATATTAGCACCTACTCAAGCCAAGGTGACACATAAAGAAATACCTACTGTAGCTATTGTTACTTTATTAAAACGAATATCAAGGTACTTTTTCGTTCGGCTGTTTTTTCTCATTCTAATATTAACGCACCTGAGCCTATATTGTGCTTATAACGCACGAAAAAACCTTTAAATCTCAATGTTATTTATGTGATATTATGTAAATTACAGACGTTGAAATAAAAATATTTGAACTCATTACGGTCACACTACGCCAGTCTTTTTTTCATTTAGCAATAGCAATTTCATTTAGCTTGCGTTTGCCTGCTATCACACCTGATACAAAGCGCGGTGCAGCCTACGATGTAGCACGCTTGCCTAAACAGTGCCTATTCACTATTGATCTGATCTGTTAGTACAGAATATGGTGATCTTGACTGCTGAACCGAAGGTCGCAGGTTCAATTTCCACAAAGATTAAAAATATGCGAGATTAGCGTGAATATTTTTTATGTATGATAACAGTAACAACCAAGATCCTAAATCTCGGCTTCGAATAGGCATCCTGAGTTAAAACTCTTTATTTAGTTAATTATTTTCGTATGATTTATTATCACAGTCTGAACGAGATTAAATATCACAGCCAAAATAGATAAATAATCTAATATAAGTAGAATCACATCGATTGTACATTTAAGTACAAGTTATTACAAATATTTATGTACAACCGTTCACAGAATCGTGAGCACTCCCTCTCCTAAGAGTAACTTAAGTGGAAGTAAAATATTATAAATTTCCCACCTATTTCATTCCTTGCATACAATTTATACGAAAACGGTTGGGACCATAATATCGTGGATGCAATCTTCACAGAAATTTGAGCATTGTGTGTCTACCAATAGGAACGTGTTAGGACGTTTTTCGCGTGAAGTAAATAATTACTGCATTCAGACGTCTGCTATGAACAATTTTATCCGAATAACTGGACGGGGTTTCAGTGTGGGCAAAGATTAAAATATAACAGAAGAGCAAATGTTTTCAGAACTGTTAAGTGGAAAATGTTAATAGATTGTTATATAAGCCCTGTTTTTCGGCACAGCTAAAATATAGCAGGCAGTAGGTAAAGTTAATGGACAATTGGCGCATTGGTGCAGTGGTTTGTGAACTTGTTTGTTACGCCACGGGTCGTGGGTTAGATTTAGATTCCCACTTAAGATAACTATATGTGTCATGAGTACAAGTATTTGTTTCACCTGATTGTAAAATATATACATACATATAAGTATATATTTGTATGTATATTTGTGGTTTATCAGCCGCCTGGTTACCATAATACGAGCTC
>DWDU01003947.1:0-11176 GCA_018245575.1 Jemadia suekentonmiller
GATATTTATTGATTTCGCATTTCACAAACGCGATATGACAACACGGAAAGAAATTCACGGCATATTAACCACGCTATGCTCGGTCTATTTGACAACTAATCAATCACTGACAGTAACTCAAGTCATAAAAGCTGCTATGAGAAGGCTAGGTGTAGAAATATTAATCTAGTTACTCGGCTAGGTAATGTAGTGTTTACAATGAAATCTATGAAAAATTATAATACTTTAGTAAAACTTGATCATTTCTTCATGTAATATGCCAAACATGTTTTCATTCAGTGCATTACTAATTGGTGTTTGAGTCTAACACTTGTTCATAAGTCTAGGTGGCTAACGGCCATGCGATCATTTGTTTTAGTTCAATATCCAACGTTGTTAACGTCGGTCATTGTTACGAGCGTTTCATAGCATTCACTAGAAAAAAACAGTGACTGAAAAATTGATATAAATAACATGTATATACAAAAGACTTAGAACTTTGTTACCTGAACGCGGCAGCTTGGCAGTCCGGCTCCTCGCGGCACCATCCTTGGCACTCGTACAGCGATAAGTTCCGCACGGTGTAGTACGCGGTGCCAGAAAAGTCTACATCCGTCAATTTCTCGAACGCCATGCGACCTGGAACAATGACGATTGTTAGAACACTTATATGCAACACAAGAAACCTTTGTTTCGCACATTCCTTTGCCCCTTAACATTAATTGCTAATTCGAATTAAACTGGTCTGAAACAATCATTGAATTGAAATTCATTCATTGAACAATTCCGATTAATTCGTGCGCACATACTTTCACTTTTATTTATATTATTTTGAATCGTCTAATCGAATTCAACCCAACTAATATTTAGGACATTATATATATGATAGCCCTTTTAAACTTTAACCAATTTTAACCTTTCATCGCCATCATCAGTCCGCTTCAGGCTGCTGTCACTCCTGGATTTTCCCGTAATAACATCGAAAACGTGTGAGGTGAGGAAAATAAATGAAAGTTTTAACAGCAACTAAACCTTTACTTTAACACACGTATCTCGAGTAAAGTTTAATTGTAAATTACTTTTAAGTTTATCATAATACTATAAATAGTTTTAATATGTATATCCGAAGATAAAACCTTTAACGACCCACTAAAAGAACATTAAAACTCCTTGAGAACATACTCTCATAGACAAACACGTTTCGCGGTGCATTTGAGAACCTTGTCAAGAGTAAGAAAGCCCAAGTTGTAGGCATAACGAAGTGCTTAGTAAATACTTCTGTCTACAAATAATTGAAATAACTCCCGTTTGACAATAGCTGGCCAATATGCTTTATTCCACTTACGAATGTAGGCCATTTCACCAATAATATTGTAACTCATATCCGTACTGTTTGCTTGAAAATTTATAAGCTACATTATCATATTGCAGGCGATTTCGAAATGTTATTTTAATGTAATGCTTATTTAGATGGAATTTAATTTTAATAGGTATCCTGTTTGAAATAATAATACCATTGTTTATTTTGTTATATGTTATTGTGTATGTGGGCTATTTAATTAATGTAGAATGAGATCGAAGATATGCGGAACTGCATCGAAGCTTTCAGTAGAGTTAAGATATTGAATTTACAGAGAAATGTGTCCAAGGCATATTTACGAGCTAACCTATAAAATTTATACAATGAAACGCACTTTCGCAAATACTCAAAGCTCTCACAGAAAAGCTTTGGCGTAAAATATTTGCTGTAGCTTTAAAATTTAGTGCATAATCTCTTAAAATGTGAAATACTCATAAACACGGCATTCATTTAATGTTTTTATTAAACTTAGTCGCTCAAGAACTTAATACATAGTGACATTCTTCACAAACTCTGTAAACTTTTTCTAAATATCTTATATTATCTTATAAAATTATCTTTTAAATACATATCTTTGAAAATTCAAGGAAAGGTAATTTAAAAGTATTTTATTAACCAGCAAAGAAATACTACTGATCTTTACCTTCAAATAGCAGTTGGAAAGTATACAAGAAAATAAATTCGAATTCTAAGTGACGTACTACCTTCTGTACAGGACAAAGGCTGGTGCGGAAATCCTCTCAACTAGGCAAAGCGGATATTCAGGTGACACGGTCTTTCCGGAAAACATCTATTGCATTCCAACAAACGCTGCCACACTTTGAATTCTTAGTCTACGGAATGAATAATTCACCACAGTTACTAAATTCAAATTAAATTGCATTCATGTTTGTGGTTGTTATATTTGTTTGAATGGATTACGATTTGAAGGACCACGAGTATGGTCGTGTTGGTTGCTAATGTAATATGATTTTTTTACAATATCAAATATCAGTTACCCTCGTTACCAAAGGAGCCCCATGTTTAGCAGTGAAACAGTAAAAAAGTTTGATAGTGATGATGGTAGCAAAGTGGCTGGCAGCGGTTGGATGCGAAGAGCTGAAGATCGAGCTCAGTGGTGTGCTGTTGGAGAGACTTGTGTGTAGCAGTGGACGGGAATAGGCTGATGATGATGGCGATGACTGCCTCATTGGTCGCGTCGGTTGCGTGACTGCTGAACGGAAGGTCCTGGGTTCAAATCCCTGGGCGGGCACTATTATATTTTTCTGACTTACATTTTCTAATAGTGGCTCTGAGTCCGGGGTATAGCAATAGAATCACCACCTATTCCAGAGTACGACGTAAACGTAACTGCTGAAATGTAGAAGTGTACTACAATCCTCTGCCTACCTCTTCGGGCCTTACAGGCGTGATGTTACGAAATGGTGATAACCATGGTGATGATGACGGTGGTGATAATAATGAAGTATATTTACGTACCAACTACAAATGAAGCCTGCACTAACACAAGCGCTAGCCGCGCCAGGACCAGCGCCTTGCCCTTCATCTTGATTATCCACCTGCAACAAAGCGAGAAATATGTTAAGCTATTGTTATTATTCAAAGCTTTTTTTTGCATTTATTTAACTACAATATTGAAAAATTTAACAAGATGTACTTATACGAAAATTGATTTTTTTCTGTTACTCAAATCATAAACCCATCCTCTTAAATCTGTAAAAGGTGTACATAAAAAATCATTAAAGTTTTCTCTACTCTCTAAAATAAAATCTTCGTATAACTGGTGATATTATACATACATATCGTGCTTTTAAATTAATGTTATTCCCTCAGTAAGGCCGTGAATAGGCAATAAAAATTCTCAATACGCATATCATCACATTACTAGCAGTGCATACAGAATGAAGGTCAACACCGCCTCAATTTGGTCCGAGCCAACAGGAAAGCCAGTGACACAAATTTTCATTTATTTTTTTTGCAATACAATATCGCTTTCACTAGTCTTTTTATCAAGTGGATGAATGACCATTGGTGAACGTGAAAGTGAGCCGATTATTCTATTCTTTATACTGAGAACAGATGAAATTATACTTATGCATGTTTAATGAATTGAACAGCTTTCGATCGCCTTGTAATGTTCTGCTTGGTTTGACACATTCAATAAATACTTAAATTACACACGGGCCGATCGTAGTCAGATGTTTTTTTGTTTCACAATGAAAGCAATCGTGGTAAGTGAACTACCATTTCTCTTTGCCGAGTGATATGGAATTTATAAAACAAATTGCACTGTTAAACAAACCGCTACAACAATTTAGGTAGGCAGCTTTCACGATAGGCTTCCGACGTTCACAAAAAGGCTCTGAAAGCATTTTATAACCCGCACTTATCACGTGACAAGGAAACGAGCAAAGCAAATTATTTTATTACTCAAAGCCAAGTGGGTCAGTGAAAGACTCATTAAATGTTTATCAGCGGGCAATTTTGATTGCCATTACACGTGTTATTTTCTAGATGCTTAAGTATTCAATGTTGGATTTGTTAATCGTAATTTGCGTTCCAACGTATTGAATACATAATTTTTTTGAGTGTATGCACGTATTATTATCCCAACTCCCGTTCGTTCGCTATTCGAATTGAGAAGTGAGATTACGGCGGAAATCTTTACACAATTGCCTTTGTTCAAATACATACTGTTAAGCCGGCTGAATACAATGCAAAAATGAAACGGGACGTTGCGAGCGCGGATGCAATTAAAAAGTAGAGTTGTAGAGCCATAAAATTATGTATGGGCGACGCGTTACGTTGTCGCGTAATGATTGTAACAGTTATACATAGGTTATGTAACAACGCATGGCACCGTGTCGCACCGGTAACGCAGATGCAGCCACCGTGTAGGCACAATATGCGCTCTCAAATTGTCCAATTTAACGGCATCTAAAACCAACTCTGGTAGAGTCATTCCGGTATTTACTTTTTGTTCTTAACTAACAACCGCAATAACCACATGTGGCGTGACATAAATATATTTTTCGTGTAACTTTAATGATGGCGAAAATGTAGAGTCGTTAAAAATGTAGGTGATGGTGTAAAAATGCTTATAACGTATAAAATTTTAGAATAAAACATCATTTGAAACGTAGAAAGAAATTCGAAGGGGAATTTAAGTAAATTAAATAAAATTAAAACTATTTAACATACATATTCAAACCATGTTTATACAAATACACGCAGAATATAATTAATGAACCATCAAAAGAATTAATGCTGTAAATTTACTTGCATTCACAAACGATATTCAAATTATTAATGCAACTATTTCAATGTTAACACAAAGTCTACACACTACACTTCCTTTTTTCTCTTTAATACGAATAGACTCTACACTAGGTTTCATGAGAAAGCTGAATGAAAGAACACAGAATGGCGTTCATGTAAAAATTCACACGATTACGTGATTATTTCCAAGTATTAGCATAAGTAATCTCTTGAACGGTATTTTTATCAACTAGAGTTCTCACTCTACTTAACTATTGTTATTATTTTAATAACTGTGAATAAATATGGTAGCATAAAAATAAAGGAACAGTGCAAAAACCTAACGAATACGTTTTGCTTACTGTTGCCTATAAGTAGTAAGTGTAAAGTATTGTAACAGTTAATAACAACATACAAAAAAGATTGAGAAAGTCTTGAAAATAATCAACATCTATTCCGCTTAATGATATGCACATTTTTCAGAACACATGAACTGAATACCCGGTCACTGTCTAATACTGGCCGAGAAATAATCGGTTAATATGTAATAATTGGAAAAGAAAGCAACAGTTGGCCTCAAAATTGACAAATCACTTCCCCAATTAGCGACCGTGACCGTCAGACATGGGCTGCGGAGAACAATGAGCCACAGTGGTAGCCACCGAGTTACTGGTACAACGAACTCCGCATAATGGAACCTACACGAAAATACCGTGTCACGGCCATATCATAGATTAATATCGAATGAGCGGCCGCTGCGCTTATAAATATTGTTTGATGTGGCTCTGGGTCGTGATTTTATTTGATACTGATTGAAACGTGAGTTCCGATTTGTGTATTTTTATTATTATTTGAAGTTATTAATTACATGTGTCATAAAGTGTCGAGGTCAAGATAATTAAGAATACGGTCAAGACGAGATGTAGATTGCTTTTTATAAATTAAAAGCTCAAAATCAATGTACCTACGTATTAAAATTAAAACACTAAAATTGACGATACGTGACTATTAAAATGGGTACATTTTACAAGTCTTACTAACTGTAATATGTACGAGTACAATTATTTACAGGTTCTTCATTAAAATAACGTTAATAAATCAACCGTTTTATTTACAGTCAATATGTTTTACTATTGAACCTAAAAAAAGCAGTATACTATAACTGACACAGTGTCCATTCGTATTGCCTAGACATGAAATGATTACAATCACGAAGACATACTTTACAGTTGCGATGAATATGCTAATGTGCATGGGATGAGACGAGCCGTATATGGGGACGAGTCCTGATGAATACAATATAAAGAGGCCGCTGGCTCCATTGTCTAGCACGACTAAAGTACACGTAACGCTACAAATGGGAATGACGGACCAACATTAAGACCGTTTGATGCTAACCTGCGGGGTCAAGCCGCACGTGGTTATATGGCTTCTTAAATATCAGATGGAACAAGGTAAGTCATGTGTGACTGGGGCCAAGTCTGGTCAAGATAAAAAGGCAAATTTAACCTCATGTAAATTTTAGAGATTCGAACATCATTGATAACAGTGCGAAATGCACGGGCCTTTTTGTTAGTATCTGAGACAAGTGATACAGAGATAGCTTAGTGGATTACATTTATTTAATCCACTAAGCTATCTCCACATCACTTAAAGCCAGCTTTGATTGTCTAGGACTCGAGTCTCGACCTGTGTTGTCAAATTGAGCTTGAGCATACTGAGAAAATTTATAATAAAACCGTCTTTGCATTAACTACTTAAAAGTTTTACTGACAAACAGAAAGAGAAGTACGCGAACACCCTAATCCAATATAGAATTTAAACTGATCATTCCGATATGCGTTCGAATTGGTATTATTACTAATTAAAAATATCTTCTGGGTTCCTTAACTATCGTCATAAATTTACATTTACAATCGGCAGTTTGAATTAGATGGTTATCTTCAGTTCATTGCATCTATACGTAACATTAGAAATATGATCCACTTATAACAGTCCTATCGCAGCTGAGCAATTTAAAACGGTTTATGCGTCAACATAAAAAACACTTGTTTTCAACTGTATTTCCCAACAAAATAGTATGATCACAAACGGTAGCGGTTAAAGCTTTAACATATTTCATAATAAGTCTAACAAACGTGACTTTGATATTCATCTCTGGAGCTTTGATCAGCCGCGGGCGTTCAAAGTGAATCCGTATGTCACAAAGTCGAGACGCGCGTCAGAGTGGGCCGAACTTGACCGAGCGGTAACGGGACCGCCGGCGCACCGCGACGCGAGACAATGCGCGCGAGCGGCAGGTTGCTCGCCTGACCCAATTATCTGCTACAACTGGGCCGTTTGTTTTCGAATACGTGTGAATTTATATCTCGCCTTTCACGAGCTCCGTAGTCCTTTCGCTCCGTAGTCTCACCATGCTATGTATTTCATATACGCAAATATTGGTACGCATACTGAAATTACTGCACAAATTTTTGGCGTAGATAAAAGCGCTTTTAAATGTATCATATTTCGTCGGAACGCTATGTACTTTGATATATTATATATTAATAGCAACTTACAAATATTTAATTTTCAATGAAAACACATGTAAATTACATAATATTATATAATAATAGTGGGAGTGATGCAAGGAATTTCTTTCGTTTATGAAATCTGTATTAAATAATTACACATGAAAATATTTGCCTTTTATACAACATGATTGTTACAACTTTCTTTTCGTTATAACTTGTCCTTTGATACATTACAGTGAAAGTTTAATCACAACAAAAGGCGGACGCCCATTAACGAGACGAACGCATCTCAATTATAAGACGTTGTTAGAGTATAGGAAAATAAGTTTTAAAAGGAGAATTTAGTTTACCATACTTTAGTTACGATAAGTCTTATTTTGTTATTATTATTATTATCCCTGCTTTCTCATATACTTTATATGTATATAGTTATAACATTCATCATGACGCTACGGATAGAAATACTTGGCAATAATGCCCTCTGCCTACCCCGTGGGGTCATATGATGACATGATTATAATAATCTAATAGTATATCACTTTCTCTTTCTTAATTATAAACGTATCTAAAAACCTGTCTACTAACAAAGCTTGTGAAATAATTGTTAGTTAATATAACTTATTTCTATACGCGCCGTTTGCATTCCGTATAAATTAGCGTTCGTTTTAATCCAGTGGAGGCCCGCTTGCGTGTTTATCTAGAGTCGAGCTGGAATGCAGCGCCTGCGCTTGTCGCTGACGTACCCTGCAGGGTCGCTTTACTCGCTACACGGCGATCTTGATTCTGTTGCAAGTTACGAGCGAACCACTGGTACGAAAAGGACGAATCACATCTCAACATAATTACATTGCTTACAAATATATTGATATACGATGCATGTAGATACACTTTTTAAGTTCACTAATAAATAAGCCTGACAGGATAAGATGCTGGAAAATGGGTCTCATCTCTGAATAAGAGGGTTAAGGACATATTCTACCACGCTGGCCAAGTACGGGTTGGCAGGCTTTTATAGGGCATTTTTTTTATTAACTCTTATATATATGCTGGTTTCCTCACGATGTTTTCCTTCGCCGTAATACCAAATGATATTTAAATTTAAAAGGCCCATATTGTAATGTCATGCGCGCGCCATGATTCGAACCCTGGTCTCTGGAGTGATGGGCTGAATTTCAAATCACTAGGCTATCACTCCTTTTTTACATAATATTATTACAGGACACACTACATACCTACTATTAACTTTTGTCGGAAATATTCCATGCTATTCGTAACTTATTTGAGACTGTAGTTAAGAGAGTTTTAACTCAGTCCTATATGAAATTTAATCGTGATTAGATGGCGATAGCAAGGGCCGTAAACACTTAACAGCAGGTGGCCATTTGATACTACTATCAAATAAAAGAGGGCACCTAATCATTATGGAATATAGCGTGTTTATCTATGAAAGTTATTCAGTCGGTTACTGCTGTCTTCCAATAACAACACAGTACAAGGAAATCATATTGGTGCAAGTTATAAGCGGTAATCTAAAATAAGATACTTAAATATTTTTAGCGTTGAATATTTTATATTAATTTAACTATTTAAATATGCAAAATTAATAAGTTGATGTAATGGTCAATAAAGATATATTAAAATTAAAATATTTCGTTAAATAACAGTTATTTTTAATACGAAGTGAATCAATTTATTCTCGTTCTAGGCCTAAATATATTTTTATTCCAAATATCTACGACTTTCATAGAGACAAGTAAATGATGAATATGTTAGAAGTTCGTAAGATCGGTAAGGATAAAGATATTTGGCACTCGGTAACTGCCTACCATATAATGGATCTAGCGTGAATATAATTATATAAATAATGACTATGTAAGTTTCTCTATCTCGTAAGAGCTAGGGCCCGGTATAACAAATTCAAGATATTGGGAAATTTCAAAGGAATTTATCAAGTATAATACAACCGAACGCAATATAGCAACGTATGTATTAAAAACCTCTTAAACTACATTAAATACACTTGTAATAACAAAATATTGCGCAACAAATTAAACTCGAGGTTGGTTAATAGAAAATGTCATTACGCATTAACTTCGCCCTTTCTAAAGGCCTAAAGGTTCCACAATAAAGGGTATAAATGAACAAAATATTGCCAATAAAAATAATACTCCCTGCGAGAAACCTAGCCTAATGGTACAATAACAATATTATTGTTATATGATCACGCCAGGTTTCTTAAGAGGTACGCAGAGTGCACAGATTCTCCCCTACAAATTCATTATCTTCATAAACGCCCGCTGGTTTCGTAGACAACATAAAAGAAATAATAATAAATAAATTAACCACGCAGCCCACGGACTTGTATCTTAGACTACGCAAATAGAAATACACGACGTCGTTAACCGGCGCCGCGGCCTCGGCTGCTCTTGGCTCCTACAACATGCTGATATCACCGATAGTAAATGAAACGATTCCTGGGAAACCTACTATCTTGTAATACTTTACTTCATACTTAAAGATTAGTAATAGCGGTGGTCGAAATTCATTATTATTTTCATTCCAGAGTTATTGAGGGTGTTATGTTGAAAATACCTCTATTTTATGAGACTATAAACTTGGACTATGATCTGATAAGATCGATTATAATAACGTATCAATAGACTGCCTCGTTCGTCGTGTTGGTTGCAATCGCGACTGCCGATCAGGAGGTCCTCGGGAGTTGGAAGTTTGGATTAGTGCCCGATGCATGGCAATAGGCTCACCACCTATTCCATAGTGGAACGTAACCGTAGTTGGTGAAACGTGGGAGTGTTCTACACTCCTCTGCCTACCTCTTCGGGGATTACAGGCGTGATGTTACGTTACTTCGAATTGTTCAATTGGGTTAGACGATATTAGGATAGCCGTAAACAATACTTAAGCTATAGTGTGCAAGACGATTTATGTTTGAATAATATTGGGTAAATGTATAGTATTTAAATGAACGTCCCTCGAGACAGTGCTCCTCGAAACATTTAAATACTATGAAATGGAATCAAAAAAAAACAATTTTTATTTTAAGTCTTAACCTTTAAATTAAAACAAAGGCTCTGCTTCAATGCAGAATTAAAATATTTCAATGTGTAAAACGTAAAAATAAAGGAGGATAAAGCAACCGGCATAAATGCATTGCCATTTAAATTCTCGAAATACATATTTTATTTTGAAAATGCACAACGGACAACGCAACGGTCCACTTGTTATATATACTCCGTACATGTATGTAGTTCTCTTAATAAAAAATATCCACTATTACTAAGTTATATGCGTAATTAATAACCTATTACTATTTCTTATCAAGCTTGAAATACTCGAAGGGGTAGGCAGAGGATTGCAGTACAATCCCACGATTCGCCTATGATGTTATACGTCACAATATGGAAAAGGTGGTATTATCGTACGCCGGGCACAAATCGTAGCTCTAAGCCACTACTGAGAATATAAAGTTAGAAAGAACCAAGTATATACCCAGGGATAGAACTCGGGACCTTTTGAGCTGCAGTCAAACTTGCAACCACTCGACGAAGGAGACAATCAACCGTCATGAAAATCAGTAGTGCAAACCTTAAGTAATTAAAATCATAATTACGTAACTATGTATTATCACACGTGTCTGGTGACAGGATCTCGACCGACCGGGATTTAGTGCTATGTACTTATGAATAATTTTAATAAAACGTAGAATTTATATCCATCATTGTATATTAAGACAGCAATCATTCATAGCTTTCAAAACTACATCCATATATCGTGCCAGGCTGTTGTTATGTCTCTAGCGCATTTACATGTGCAGAATCAGGAAACGAGCCGAATGCATTCGTATAAACTAAGCCCTCAGTATGCCTAGTCACGCGAACCACGGAGCTCGGCCTGTTGATGTGCACTAACGAACATGACGCTGCATACTGGTGTCTAGCATATTCCGAATGATCGCAGATTGATCTCGTGGCCAATAAATATTTATGAGATCGAATATAATTTTGAGTTTATCTTATTTATTAACACTCTAATCCTCAAACAAATG
>DWDU01003948.1:0-11175 GCA_018245575.1 Jemadia suekentonmiller
AATGTAACGTAATATTATTGAAATATATTTGATTGCATTGTTTATGAACTGACGTAATAAAATGAAGATATTAATAATTTAGACTGTTACAAATTGTGTCTTTACTTATATCCACAAAGTCCATTGTCGCAACTTAATTACATCATGCTAATGCCAGCAGAGAAGGCGGGCATTTACCGCAGCTTACATTTTCACAACACTTGACAATACCTAGGAAAGATTCATACAAGACATTTATCAAGCATACATATATAGGTACTATAAACCGAACGACCAGTGGAAGATTTAAGTATTTTAGTGTTTGTACTATATAATGGATGAAGACGGAGAGCTTGGGTAACTCATCAACACAGCTCAAGGAACCAGCGTGCCTAGACATAGGAATCTTTGCACGAAACTTATTTATATAACAATAACCTAATTCTGGCTGCGTGCCACAAGATATCTTCGAAAATACATCGCTTAATAGGTCAAATTAAGAGACGGTTAATTGTATTAAAGTTCATAATTTCTATACTTCATATTATTATGCTGAATAATGTCCTGAAATAACAATTTCCCGTATCATTCTATATTTAAAGAGTAGGTACCCTTTATTGGGCGAAATTTGATAATGATAGATTAATGACGATTGAGAATTAATTATTTATTGAGAATTAATTATTTTTGTAATTACAAGTGTTAAACTAAGTATGTAGGCACATTTTACGAAATAAAAGTTTAGTAGGTATACATATAACTCGTTTTTGCAACTGGTATAAGTAATACCTGCTATTTATAACACACTAATAATAGCGTTCCACGTAAGTAAAAATGTTCGCGGCTGATATCTTATGAAAATGTACACAGTAAAATTTAGATCAGTAAAACATTGGACATCTTAATCTACAATTATATGTTAAGCTTATTAAATTGATATTACGTTTCGTTCTCCTTGTGACAATTAAAAACAACAGTAAGCCGCTTGGGTTGTAATAATGTAAAATAACACCAGTTGAGAACCAAAGTGCGTAATAATTATATCTGCAAAAACTAATTTACCGTCATTACCCTGTGGATCGCTAAGCTTCTTAAGATTTATACAAATTCCATCTCAGCTAACATAGTCAGATTACTGGCCCTCCTTCAAATTTTAATTGTACGAGTATCTTGCCCTGAACCAACCGTAATATTCGTTTTAACATTCTCTCTCCATTTTCTATATTGTGCAACACTTCTAAGATAATAAAACTTAATACATAATACATAATACTTAACTTGATACAGTACGTCAACAACTTATTGTTGTTGACGCCCTATATCCCAACTGCTTAGCTTATTTCCAACATAATTTTAAAAATTTGCTACATACATATTTTAACGCTTCACAGGGTAGGCAGAGAACACTGAATGTCAAATGTCTTTTCTTTACAGACCTGCCGCGTTTCTTCTACATTCATCACTCCCTTCATACATGCACGCCGGTTTCGGAGACTTCTGACTCCCCCATCTGTTAGCATCTAACCAATATGGTCAATTGCTTTAATTGCGGTAAAGATTATTTTTCAATGCACGTTATTCAAAACATATACTCAAAAGGATTACAAAACTTGCTATGCCAATATCTTACTTCTAATATTCACTTGGTAACAAAAAGAGTCGAAGCAGAGCTATTCGCTTTCTTCTTATAGGTAACGAAGGGGGCACATAAGTAAGTTTAGGACTTTGTGAAATGTTAGACCATAGTCTTTTAAATGTTTGCAAATACTTTAAATTTGCGGCGGCTCTTGTAACTCCGTATGGTAAGCACAACATTTCATACAAAGTTGTTACACCGCATCATAGCAAAACGAATGAATATCACATGTTATAAATATAGTTTTTCCTTACACTGTAAGAGCTTATAGGGTTCGCATTCTTGAAACGAAAGGCGACATGAGTAGACCGTGCACGATCGGTCTTGATCTTTTCATACCTTTTTATATTGCGTATAAGCCGACAGATTTCGCGCCATTTAGCTTGTGAACTGATATTATGTTACCGTGGCATATAAGAATTTTCGGTACTTTACTGAGAAGCGTAGCGGAAGCAATATAACAGGGCACTAAAGCGTACCCTGTTCATATCGTATGCTGTGTTGGAGTTATAAGTGCAATATCAAACTTCTCGATAGTCTATTTGGTTCCTAATCTTAGCTATAACCTACTGGCTAATAATCAAAACGTAATTTAATTCACGTCTTAGCTTCGATCAATGCATGGTAAGAGGAATGTGTACCGCAGACTTTAGCAGGGCGTTGTCTATGTATGTTTAAAGGCAAGAAAGTATATACGAGTAAATACAAGAAGAAGTATATAAACTGGGAAAAAAACATGAGATATTTTTATTAATGTGTCGTGTAATACGTATTATCTCAAGCTACACATCCACTCATTAAAATGCCAGAGTCGGGTAATATTGCAGACTGTTTGTTATTTTTTTTAATATTGTTATTGAAACGTACGAAATACACACGTTTTTTTCACAACGCTATGTAGTATTTTATATTGTTTTTATTATAGTGCCTATTTTGTATATTTATAGAATCATGAATATAGTGTGGGAGTGTTCTACACTCCTCTGCCTACCTCTTCGGGGATTACAGGCGTGATGTTATGTTTTATGAATATAAAAAATATTAATAAGCATTACATCACGATTTAACTAGTCTAACTTTTAAGACATAATATTTTCCTTATGCAGCTTTTCTCGAAGTATTAGTATTCCTAGACGCAAGACGAACTTGGAAACAAAAATGTTTTAGAACACATATATTTGAATTAATGCATTCTGCATTTCTGAACAATATTTGATTATTCGAATCATCTATTTCATAGAATTACCAAGTTGCTTATCACCACTTTGCTTCAGTTGGGTACTGCTATGCAAAGCAATGCGGCTGTATGCTTTGCCTCGCTATTTTACACCACCATCTCTGAGCCAATTGATATTATGTCAATTTTTGTCGACTCAAATTGATTTAGACATTTCTGCCATAAATGGTGCATTACATTGTATCGATGTGCATCCAAATCTTCCTAGCTAGTGATTAACATAAGAAAACTCAGAGCATTGTTGTTGGTAGTATACATGTAAAGAATAAAATTGATTATACCACTCCATCTCACACCATTGTACTCCATCAGGTTGTGTCTGTATTCTTCATCACTATGAGGCAGTAAAATGTCTTGGAATAATCATCGAATCGAATCTAAAATGCAATATTCACGTGACAGAAGTTAGTTGCAAGGTACATTATTCCTTTCACTCGCTGATATGCCTGTAAGTTTTTTTACCCTTTCAATCTAAAATTTCCCTAGCTGAAATCCTAATTCAATTCAATATTGAGTACGATGCGTCTTTTATCTGGATAACAAAGCATCACCGTGATGGCTTGTTGCAGAACTTCTTCGCTCCTAGTGGTTCTAAATAAAAAAGTCTCCGGATTATTTCTTTTTGGGAAAATCACTCTTAATCCTACATGTTTACTATTTAGATAGATGACTATCTGAGCTTGGTCAGCCGGAGCTGACGAATTCGCTACCTCACAACATACGTAAAAGGAGGTCAACAAATCCTGTTCCTGTCCATTTGAATGTTTTAAGAATGTTACATTTTGGAATACATTGACAATATTTAGCTGTTTGTATAGGTATATTTTGTTATGTAATACGATATTTTATAATATCAGTATCGTTTTTTATCAATCACTACTCATGGATAATCCCTTTTCTAGTCAGAGGTCAGCTGAAAGAGATTTCTGTAGAAATAAACATTACATTAGTACATGTCTCATACCATGCGAGTAATTAAATTAATGTTTATCTGTTTGTACACAAATAGGTAAATATATAGATAAATAAGCCTTCTAAATTTCATCCAAAATTCCATGTAAATTGTTTCAATTGTTTGAGATTCTTGACTAGCGTTTTTGTTATTTATACTATGACTAAAATAAGAACTAAACATATTAATGTACCTACTAATAAATATACGTATTTGTAACAAAAAGATTAACAAATAACAATATAAATTATTAAGTTTGCATACATGAAATCAGAAAACGCCGAAGTCCAAGCTCTGGTTTTCCTCAACAAGTTGTGAGTGCTAAACTCTGTTGCGGTCTGCGGCTCCAACTTGTCACCCTTCTAGTTTTGTTACAAACGGATTTGCATTTGACTATCTGGAAGTCCAAAACAAATTGAGTTGAAATGGTAACAAGATGTATAGGTATCTAGTACCAATGTTAATACAATATTGTCAGTTAATGTTTCCATATCCATAACTTTAACATTTAATGTCAAATAATGGTGACATAACATAAAAATTATGCATATGGATTTTTTAAGGAACTCCTGGTTGATAAATAAAGACTAGGCCGTGACAGTAAAGGTTATTTCAATGGAAGAAAATTAATAAAAACAGTCAATAGCAAAAGTCTTGAACAAAGAGAAATTTTCATTAAGCAATCCTTATGGTATTGTAATGTCAACGTTTACCAAACAGTATTATGGCTAAATGACCTCCAAACAAAAAGAAAACTTCTGATTTACGGCTTTAGTTTAGGGATAGAAAAGCAATTACGAACCCATTAACAAACTAAGTGTGGACAGTAGAGTACAGGTAATGCCATCTGCTCGCATTCGTTGATTTAACAGCCGCTGTGCCGTAATGACGATATAAACAATTTAAAATAATATCTATAGTTATTGTTCAGTTCTCAAGAGCGTTCGCCTGGTTTGCGGATGAGTTCAGTAACACTTGTTGAATAACAGTATTCTAATTTATTAAGTAACATCGCACCTTAGGAGCATCAGAGAAAAGAGTGGGCCACTAACATTCTCCAATATGCATTGAAGCATTGTGGTAATATACTCTCAATTAGGGGCTATCCATAAATTACATCAAACGAATTTCTTGATTATTTTCCAACCCCTCCTTAAGTCTTTGTCACAGCCAGTCGCACTTGTGACATTCCTTCCCCCCCCCCCCTACTAGTGTAACGGCATATATTTTGTAATTACACGTAAGTAGAAAATTATTAATATAAACAGAGTTCCAATATTAGTTTTATTTCCATTTAAATTATTTTTCCATAAACTTAATAATACTTCGATACGTAATATTTCGAAATGTGACGTCACGAAATTCAGGATCACTCTCACCCCTTGCCACACACATATATACATATGTACATAAATATACACCTATACATACATACACATATACATACATACACATACGTATACATACATGTACATATAATACGTATCGCGCTTACTAGCGCGGGTCAAACGTTATATTGTATAAATTAATGCTTATACGACTAACGGAAATTCTCGAAAATTCTGAGCGCACTTCGTAGGTTGTCCCAATTAAAGTGACGTAAGATGCGTAATAAAGGGCAATTTGGTAGATTTATTGAAACATTCGTTATAAACGTTCGCAGGAGGTTAATTGTAGGCTTACAGTTACTGGAGTCAAGGAGCTGGGAGCTCCTTCGTTTTCAACATGAAATGAATTGTGGCATTACGATATCAGGACATGCATTGTTAAAGTAAGAACAGTTTATTTTAACTAAAAAGCTTATTTTCACTAACGATTATTTCTGACAATATATTAAGAACTAATGAACCCTCATCGCGGCTTCGTCCGTGAAAGCTATATAAATAGCAACAGGGATAGAAAAGTAAAATAGAATGATTCATTAGTAACGATAAAAATACTGAATGACGATGATCTATATGTTTCCTAACGATATCATGAAAAGAATATAATTTTTCAATTATATGTGTGTATTAATTGTCCAATTATGTAAGACAAAACAAGGTTATTGTTGCTTACCTACATATACATAATAGTTCCGCATGTAGCCCCGCAGTCTCTTGCGGGTAATGGCACCCGAATACTTTAAACCTGTGGTACATAATAATATGTATCATCAATTGTTTTCGCAACGCTTATCAAATAATGACTTTTGTAGACAAATATTCTGATATTTATATCATCGTCTTAGTTTCTAGGACGTGCAAATAAAAATACATAAAAGTGAGACAGGTGAAGTTTTAAATATAAAATGGCGTTTATATCACACAAGTGCGTCGTAAAGTCCGAAACGCAGAGGGTGGACGAAGACATTCAGCATATTCTCTACGCGGGTTCAAATAAACTTTACTAGCTCTAAAACTTCCGTCCCAACTAAATAAGTACCTATTCTAAGAGAATTATGATTTGTAGGACCCCAAAGAACGTAGCTGAATAAATTTTATTAAATCGGCGAACAGTTTACGAGCAGCCAAGTCAGCGCTGCGTCCCATTCAGTCGGATAAGAGTTTGGGCTTTTTAATATAATAAATCAATGTGATCATACCGGTTTCATAAAAGAATTGATTGAATTTTTTCTATTTTACTTCGATTATTTTGTATTGAACTTTAAAGGTTACAAAAATGTCTCCGTATCATCATCAGCATATTCCCGTCCACTATTGGACTTGGCCTCTCCAATAGCACGCCACTGTGCTCGTTCTTCAGCTTTATCAACCAGCCGTTGATAGCCACCGTGCCCACATAAAATATCTCTGTTATGATTTTTTTTAAATTTAACTCCCTATACCTTCATCGATTTCTGTTGACTATTAGATACTTAATTACGCATATAAAGTGATACGTTGTTGGTTAAACAATTCATATGTTTGTTATAATGTTGTTCATGTTTCGAATAGGTACTAGTAACCATACTAAGTTAGATTATATTTTAGAAACAAGATCCATGCATTGTGGATTCTGTAATATTTGCGTTTCGGTGGGATATATTAATCAAATATCTGTTCACGATTCACGGTTGCTGATCCTTTTGTAAATTTTCCTTATTCCTTTCAAGTTACTAAATTGCAACGGCAAGCATATGCAGCCAGATCGGAACGAGTCAGAGTTAAACAACTATGTCATTAATAACTTCAACGTAGTGCAGGTGCAGTTCTAAACTTGCTGACCAAACGGGTGTCAGAAAGCATAATTGACAGCGAAAGTTGGGCGTCGCCTCAAGAAGAAGTTAATGTCCAGTAAGTTTCTTGGAAACTCTGAGTCTTTCCAGTATTAATTTGGTTCCAATTGCTAGAATATCACTGACGAAATGTATATTAAACAACAGCTAGTACTAGGATAGTATAAATGCTTAATGTAATATAATATACCTAAATAATAATAATAGTCATAGCAATAATATATATGTGAAAATAACAGCAGGTAACTGTTGCGATTCTGACTTTGTTGGAATGTGGTATGAAAAAGCTTAAACCCCTAGACGAAGACAGTCTGTCTACTAAGAAAATATTTTAAATACATACATATCGAAATGCTGCAAATGTAACTTTGTAATTCCAACTGACTTCTGGTTCCAACTGACAGGGGAGTTAGAAGTCTTCAAAACCGGCGTGTATGTATGTATGTATGTATGTATGAAGAGAGTGATGAATGCCGAAGAAGTACGACAGGTTTTTAAGAATAGCGATATTTTGCCCTCTGTGACCTCTACGTCAAATAAATAGTGTAGGTACATACAAAGTTGCAGGACTTAAAAATGCTACTGAAATATCCACGACGGTGAACATTTATCCTAGGATGGATGCTGTTTTCTACTCGTATATATAAAAAAAAGTTATTGTTGAAACAATTTTAGACGACGTGTTATTAATAATTTTCCAATTAAATGTTATGGTAATAAATTTTGATTAAAATACCTTGGACAGTAAATAAAAACTATATTACCTATTTGCAATATTAAAACAGATATTTTAAATAATATGTAGTAGATATATATATATATATATATATCAAAAAATAAAACGGTTTCCTGGCGAGGTTCTGATTTCATCAGGAAACTAACAACTAGTAACGATGAACTTTAAATCGCTTACAAATGGAGCGAATAATATGTGACATTTGTACGCCTAACGCAAGCTTATAAAGAATTTCGTTATTTTTAAACGCAACTAATATCATATCACTAAATTACAACCGTACCAAGCCGGAAAAGTCGCCGAAAGTATATGTAGAGGTTGAGTTGAATGGATATTATATTTAGGAAAGCATTCATTTTTGTACTATTTATATAAAAATTCAAACCATTGCATGTACTTTTACACATCAGTGTTGGGAACGGTTTATTGCTGTAACTTAATAACCCTGGAATAATACGGCTTAACAGACATATTGCCTAGCCTAATTGTCGTTCGAAACCGCCTTCGAGGTGTTGGATAATGCTTGGCAATTTTTAATTAATAATAATGATAGCAATTGATTGCCGAACGTATTCTTAAGAACGAAAATCCTAAGGAAAATTAGCTACCAACAGTCACTCGTACAATTGTCGAATAGGATCAATGTTTGCTATAATTTCACGGTTTGCAAACGCAACATAGCTTTAAAGAAATATTAAATATGATTTATTCTTCAAATAAACAACTTTTAATCTTAGATATACGAAATAAAAGCTTTTACTTAATTCAATATCCCATATAGAAATATAATAAAGAATCTAATATCCCTTCTAACATACAACGCGTAGTCCCATTAAAATTTAATTTTAAACTGTTGAACATTTGTTACTATTACTACACATACTGTTTTATGTTCTACGATATTTTTTTATTCTGAATGAAATAATTTTAATGATTTTTTTTATAAACGCACTTAATTTACTTTATATCTTTGAAAAGTGAAGACAATAAATGAGATTCTGTTTACAGTGTTAGCAAGGAAATCTTAATCCAAAATGATTTGTTGGACTTACCCCACAAATTCCACGAGCGAAACCCATTTAATCAGAATCGCAAGAACAATGGAGTAATCAGAAATAATATAATTTCCTTCTTCATTATAATTCCATCGGGGAGACGGAATTACTCATGGCTCACTGCAAATGAAAAGATCACAATCGGACTCTATTACGGAGGCTGATGACTAGGCATTCAGAATTCCCAAGAACAGGATTTGCTGTTTTATTCTTTTCCAGTTCCCCTCCTGTTTTTCATATGGCCTCTGTCTGCATCTGATAAGCGTGATGTATATCTTTCTACTTCGTAACAGCAATATCTTTGTTCGTTTAATGGCTTACACCATTAACGGACATGTAATAAGGATATGTTTTAATATAAATACGAATGTATCTCAATTCGGACTGATTAATATCTTTGTTAGATAGGACAATGTTACTAATTGCTGATGGTGACATCCTGCTGTTTTTTATTAATGTTTGGTTTAGCCGATGATTTGTTAGTAGATAAGTACGTCGAAGTCGCTCTTGATTATTTTGTGATATTGTATTACTTGTTACTTAACGCACGTTGGATAATCTGTTTATAACTCTCGCCCTTATTCTAACATAACTATGTTAATTAATTGTTTCATTCAGTTACAGTGTTATTGTTTTGTTTTATTGAGATTACCTAAACAGGTTGACTTAAACGTAAAAGATGATAATAAACTGCATCGTTGGTCGTGTTGGTTGCAAGCGTGGCTGCCGAGAGGGAGCTCCTGGCTTCATATCCCGTGTCGGGCACTACTGGATTTTTGTAATTTAAATTTTCTAGTTATGGCTCCAAGTCTGCTAATGCGCCCGGTGTATGACAATATACTCACCACCTATTCCATAGTGGGACGTAAATGTAACTGGTTAAACATGGGAGTGTACTATGTATACTTTTCTGCCTACCTCTTCGGAGATTACAGTCGGGATGTTACGTTAGATAATAATAATAATATGTGGACTAAATAGTTGCAGATTCATCACAAAATATTTCTACGTAAGGGGACACGTGCATTAACAGAACATACCGGGTAAGTGCTATATATTATATATGAATACCAGAGTCTGTTTTTACAAGTCGCGTCGTAAAAAGGACGATGAAAGTTATGAGGGCAGGGAAACTCTCGTAAATAGCGAAAAGGGAGAATGGGGATAAAGGAATAATATATCAATACGAATCTTTAATATTCGCACGCCAGTACCGTAAATCAAATCGAATGAGACCGGACCATAAATCAAGTGGTTTTTACGTGTTTTTACCCATAAAAATATTGAGGCCACTTTTTAAGTATTATGTTGAGATTGTTACGTTAGATGAGAAGCAGTAATATTTTTGCATGTGTTTGCAAATTTTTTTTTCGCCCGACTGCTGTACGTGATTATTTCCCGCTACAACCAGTAGCCTTGTGTGCGTGTTTCAAATAAACAGTTTTATCATTATTTATTTTCTCTCCTGACCCTTTCTATAGTTCCACTGCTCAACACGGCTCTCCCCTCAGATCTCTCTCAGAATGAGATGGTTAAGGCAATAGTCTACCACGCTGGCCAAGTGTGGGTTGGCAGACTTCACACACCTTAGAAAACATTTGTTTTATGAACTCTAAAGTGAGCAGGTTTCCCCACGATGTTTTCTCTCACCGTAATGGCAAGTGATATTTAAACTTAAAACGCATATTTGTCAAGAGATGCGCACTAGAATTTCAGCCCAGGCCTCGATAGTGAGATTCTGAATTTCAAACCAACAGGCTACTATTGCCCTACTGGTATTATCATAAACAGACGATATTAAAACAACGTTTCGGCTATCTTTATTAATACATGACCTTGGACCATTGTTGTACCTTTTAAAAGTATTTGTTATGAAAAGTGGAGAATGAAATTAGTTTAATTTGAAATATATCATAGGATTAGATGCTCAATAATGGATTTTTGCGGTTGATAAAGCACATAAAAAATAAATGAAGAACGCATGTTAGCACAACACAAATTAGGAAATGAAATAAATGGTTATTTAATTATAATCAAATTAAACAAAATATTAAGTAGGATCGCTTGTCAAGTGTCAATAACTAAGAGTCATGTTCGGTTGAAGCTAATTTTTTTTTCAATTTACATGAAAGTTACATGTACTGCTGTTTTTTCCCTGTAATAACTGACTGCCTCGTTGGTCGTGTTGGTTGCAAGTGCGACTGCCGATTGGTAGGTCCTAAATTCAAATCCCAGATCAGGCACTACTGAATTTTTCTAATTTAAATTTTATAGCAGTGGCTCGGCGTCTGGATATGTGCCCGATGCATGGCAATAGGCTCACCACCTTTTCCATAGTGGGACGTAAACGTAACTGGTGAAAC